>CM070822.1:3806149-3873649 GCA_036326025.1 Chrosomus eos | reverse complement strand
TACTGTGACTAATGACAACTAGAAAAAGCTGAAACTAAATCTGAAAGCCCGCTCACGCTCGACTACAGGCCAGCAGAGAGGAACTCCTGACACCGAATCTCTGCTGGAGCCTCCAGACGCTCGGACTTTAAAGAGAAGAGAGGAAGCTGCTGTCGGAGATTTGAAGAACAAAGAAAAACCTGAACATAAATGGATAGTTCACCCAAAAATGAAAGTTCTCTCACCCTCATATCACCAAATTTAACCGTATGGTTAGTGCATGAGGTTTCAGGGTGTGTTCACACTTGGCATGTTTGGTTGGATTAAAAACAAACCCTGGTGCGATTGCTCTGTTTCATTTGAGTAAGTGTGAACTCTGCCATCTGAACCCTGGTGTGTAGCAAACAAGCGGACCGAGACGCTGAGGGTGTGTTCGGTTCGCTTGGTTCGGACCAAAAAACTCCAAAACCAAACATTTAGTCCTGGTTTGCTCAGCGTTCACATTGGCATATTAACACCGAACCTAGAGATACCGCACCTAAAGGCATAGGGATATGTTCACAGCCTGATTGGTCGGCTTTAATTACATGTGTATTGTGATAAAACTTACGAACCCTTAAAAAACATCCGATGTTGTGTTTTGGGCTAAATGCGCTTGTTGTATGTGCATGGCCTACATATAATGGTATTTTGACCAGCTGAGAACTCGTGAAGAGCTTATAAAATGTGTAAAGGAGTGAAAACAGCGACAGGAATCCCTCCGTCACACACAAACCAAGATCTGATGCAAGGAGACACGGTTCTGATGCCTGTACTGAACTGTGATGGGCAACATTGTGACTATGACGAGAAAAAACAGGTTTGCTTGACCATTCGGCCATTTTTAGGGTCCATATTGTGACATCATGTCCTGTTTTTGGTTTGTTTACATGTCTTTGGTCTATGTTGCACTCATACTTCCTTCGAATCACACCAGAGTTCGTTTGGACAAAGACCGGTTCATTTTGGCTGAACTATCCCTTTAAGTTGACTTACAAAAACAACTGAGACTCAAGATTAACATTGGCATATAAACCACTTCACTTCATAAGGAAGTGCAACAAATACAGTATGTCAAAAGTCAGAATTACATCTTTCGCAAATTGCATGTCCTCTAATAATTTTTACTTGGACAGTTGTCAATTTGGTGACATAGTTGTTGAATATTCCTCATATTAAGATACTAAAATCAATATATTATGTAGAAAATATTAATATCTATCTCAAATGTTTTTTATTTATGTAGAAAATCTACATCACAGCAAATATGTATGTCATAAAAGCTCATATATCATGCTACGAGTGAAACCATTAATAAAATGATAAGCTTAACCTCTCGGTCATAAGGACAAAAATATAGTTTTAATAAAACTATGGCAAAATACAGTTCTATAATGTTTATTAAAACATTATAGCTACAGTTATCGTCTTTGATTCCCGTGTAAAACCATGTTTACGTGACATTTTCTGCACAATGCTTTTCCATTGGAGGTCAAAATGGTACACAAAAAAATGCTTTGAAAACCACACTGGTCTCCACACACTTGAGATTGAGCTAATACATGTGAGCTGGCGTGATGATGAAGCCATTGCTAATGAACATTAGACATTAGCACGAGCAGCTGGTCAGCTAGCTGTGATTCGCACGGCTGTGCGGTGTACGAGACGTTCAAGCCATGCCAATACCAGTTTGAATTTCAACAACAAAACAACAACAACAACGAAAACCAATGGGATATGCTGGAACGAAACCGACACAGGATGGGGCAGTGAGGGGGTGGAGCTTCGACAAAGAGGCGGGGCCCATGACACGAAAGGGGAGGAGCATAACCATGTGTTCCAAGACCTTACTTGCTGGTACAGTTGCGGCCTTGGCGCCGAGTTCTCAATCATAGTGTGAATCATGAAGATAATTGGCTCATTCTCCTTCATCTAGTACGTGAGGAGGAGGAGGAGTAACAGCTGTTATCAAAGCACTGCAAGACACACGCTGTGTTTTAACATTTCTGACCCGTACAAATATCACAGGTCTGCTTTACTCATGTTCACTGTTCCGGAATAATGACTTCAGTAATGCAATATAATGTTAGAATATAATAAATTGTTTTGTGAAAGAAAGAGAAGAACCCTTTGCTGGATAATGATGACCTTTTCAAAAACATCAAAATGTCCACCGAGATGTGTTTTATCAGAGATAGTGTGTTCACTGGGAAGAGCTTGATAATACACTGCAAAAAATGCTTTTCTTACTTAGTATTTTTGTCTTGTTTCCAGTCCAAATATCAAAATTTCTTAAATCAAGATGCATTTACTAAAGTAGTAAAATGACATAAGATATTAAGTCTTGTTTTCTGGGGGAATTAATCAAAATTAAGTGAGTTTTTGCTTGAAAAAAAGATAAATTATCTGCCAATGGGGTACGAAAAAAAATTTTCTTACCCCATAGGCAGATAATTTTTTTTTTTAAGCATCAACTCGCTTAATTTTGATTCATTTCCTCTAGAAAACAGTTTATGTCATTTCACTCATCTAGTAAATGCTTCTTGATTTAAGAATTTTTAGATATTTGGACTGGAACAAGACAAAAATACTAAGTAAGAAAAGCATTTATTTGCAGTGTATGCAAGATAAATATTACTGCAGTCTCATCTATACATAAGAATAACAGGATAACTGTTCAGACCTCAACAGTCAGGACCTGACAGCGTTGTTACTATTGTTAAATAAAACTACAATGAAAACCATTCTAAATAAATTTCAGCAACTCGCCTTGCAACTAAAATTAAAAAATTACTAAAACAAAATAAAAGCTAATTCAAAATCTTAAATAATAATGATATATGTGTGGTGTAGCATTTGTATAAAATACCACAGTGTTGTTTTCTGAAAATACATTAAAACTATACCAATCATAATTCTTTATGGTATGAGTAGTTAATATCCAAGTCCCAAAACGTGCTTATCCCTGTAAAGAAAAGAATATTAAATGTACTTCCTGAACCAAGGGCTTTCAAAACAGAAAGGTTACTCTATTAGTTATATGATGAACAATACGACACACACAGTAGGCTTCTATTGAGAATGGACAAACTAAACAATACAAATGAACTGTTTTTTTAACTATTATAAAAAAAGAATGAAATGAATCAGCAGTGAACTGCTATTTTAAGAGACACCATCTGCATTCAACAGACGCAGAACAAAGAACTGTAGCAGATGCACTGACTGGAGAACAGAGATAGCGCCTGGGTTTGATCTGTGCTGTAATAAAAGTACAGTAGCCAGAGAAATAAGACAATAAGAGAAAGCAACAGGAAGTGAGAAACAGGAAAGTCCCTCACCTGGCTGTCCAAGTACATGAGATTCCTCTGTAGGTGATGGGAAAGGATTTCACTCTAGAGACGCCAAGAGAAAGAAGATGAGAGGAGAGCGGTGAGAAAACGAGAAACTTTGGGCTTCAGAGCAGGGGAAGTGCAACAGAGACGGTGCAAAAGAAATCAAAACTAAAGAAGCCATTCACTGCTGTCAAAGTCAACCACGGCGAGCTCCACTTTATCCTGAAGTTCATCATGCACTTCTATCAGCTAAATGAAGCAAGCCGAAGAGCAAATCAGAAAGAAGACTCTTGCATATCAACGGGTCCACCAGAGGATGGCAAACAACACACACACACACAGCTTCTGCTGATCATGTTCCTCAGACTGCGTCAGACGCATGCAGCAGTCGCTCGAAACATGATCTAAACCACAGGATTGAAGGGATTTGCACGTTAGAGGAAAGGAAGGGGCGTTTCTCCACATAATAACACTTTACAATAGGGTTTCATTTGTTAACAATAGTTAATGCATTAGCTAACATGAACTAACGGTGAGCAATATATTTTTTTTAAAGCATTTATTGCCATAGAAGAATCATTTTGGTTCACCTTTCAGCGAACATGTTCTAAAACGGAAATTTTAATAATTTAAAGAGTCTTTTGTGCAATGGAAATGTTCACTGGATATTTTTCTTCATGGAAACATCAAAGCCAATAAAGAACCTTTATTTTTAAGAGTGTAGTTAGTAAAAATATAATTGTTCACTGCTTAGTTGACAGTGCATTAATTCATGTTAACAAATATTACTTTTGATTTAAAAATGTATTAAATTATTATAATATTCACTCTTTCCTCAACAGCGTTAAAAAAAAAAAAATTCAACAAAAATTGCTGCATTAATATCTAAACATTCAATTATGTCAAAAGAAAGAACAGATCTGCTTTTAAACAAAACAAAACATTTTATTCTAGCTTTATACATTCTTTTTTTTTTTAAATCAACACTTGAATCTGGGAAGGTTTAATTAAAAAAAGCAACATTTTGAACAAAAAGCTTTTTGGTCAAAGACTACGTCCAGATCAGATTCATAAAGATGATCAAAACACAGACCGAGTAGATTGAGTCTATCTAAACCACCAAAGCTTCAGTTATTACCTTTTTATTGGTTCATTCAGTATTGTTTGATGATCGTGTTATTTTAAATGTGAGTAAGAAATGCTTCTATTGCTTGTTATTGGATCTGGAGATCCTGTACTCTTTCAGAAGAAGTGTAATAGCGCCTCCTACTGTCTTTAGCAGTCAAATCATGGATTTCCAGAAAATTGCATCAATGGCGGGGAAAGAGTTAATAAATGCAGTAGAAGTATTGTTCATTGTCAGCTCATGTTCACTAATGTAGTTAACTTAATGTTAACAAATGAAACCTTATTGTAAAGCACTAAATCTTGCATTGAAACTTACAGTAAAGTAGACATCCACCAATCCACAACAGCATGCGGAAGCAATGGGAAAACCACCAAACTACAAACTAGGAAATGAAAGGGCGAGGTTGTGGGGTTTGCTGGGGGGACTAACAAGCCCTTGACTCTGGGATCCACGAGGCTGACCTTTGGGTTGGTGGCATCGAGGTTTATCTGCATTAGCTGAGCGAGCGTGTGCTCGCGGAGGCTGTTGAGCTCGGCCTGCTGCCGCCTCAGTTTGATGAGCAGAAGAGTCAGTTCCTCTGGCTGCAGCGGGACAGGACAGCGTTAGTGCGGGCCGGGAGCAGGGGTTACGGGGGTGTGGGCCGTGTTGTGATGATACAGATGTGTAATTACATGTGTAAAATTTATGAAAACACATGGAGGTGCTCTATTAATATATTTCTTTTTTACTCTGGACAGCACATTGGTCAACGGAAGCTGTGTTTAACTGTGCTTTATAAATAAAGTGATTGATTGATTGATTGATTTCATCAAGTGACCGCAGGCTTTTTCATTATAATGCTCGGTCTCCCTGAAATCATATCACTGACAGTTTCTGCCTGTTGTATTGTGTGTGTTGAGTTGCAATCTTTGATGTAGTTCAACATGATTATCCAGATCTAGCAGGTCCAGCTAAGGTGCATAAACCAGTTTAGTAACCATGAAAAAAAAACAGGTTCTCTAGCTAGAAACTAAGTACAGTCTAGTTTAAGAATAAAATATATAACAAAAAATAACAAAATTACAAAAAAATACAACAAATTAAAATTATAAAAATAAAAGGTAATTGAAAATACTAATAGATATTATATATATATATATATATATATATATATATACACATACATATACGTGTGTGTGTGTGTGTGTGTGTGTGTGTGTGTGTGTGTGTGTGTGTGTGTGTGTGTGTGTGTGTGTGTGTGTGTGTGTGTGTGTGTGTGTGTGTGTGTGTGTGTGTGTGTGTGTATTAAACTAAACTTGTTTATGCAACTTAGCGGAACCTGGTTAATAATGATAATTAGATATCATAGGTTTATGTCAGTATCCTGAAAATGTTATATGCTTCAATGTTTCTATTTTCTATGCTGTAGGATTAAGGAATAATATATTCAGGATAGACTGACATTAACCAGCAAAGTTGCATAAATTAGGTTAGTAACTTTAATTTTAAAGGTAAGCTGTTTTTTATCCAGGAATAGCTGGATTAAGTTTAAATTTGTTATTAAGAAACGCTAATTTATCCTTACAACTGGTTTTTCCAACCAATTAAGCAACACTTGAAGCAAATAACCCAGGGATCTGAGTTATCTTATGTTTGACATTTCATCTTGGGTCATAAAAGATCATAAAAACTTTCTCAGGGAGATGAAGAGGCTTTTACTGAAATCAAAATGTTTAAGGTACTAAATTTAATTTCATGGACTGTAGCTAAAGATATTTTTCCAACAGTTACCCAGTGATGATGAGTAAAACACATGGAGGAGCTCTATTAATATTTCATCAAGTGACCGCAGGCTTTTTCATTATAATGCTCGGTCTCCCTGAAATCATATTCACAGATAATTTCTGCCTATTGTATTTAGTGTTAGTGAAATTAATAAATAAAAAGCATAGGCTTAACAGGTAAAAGGCGGCCTAAGGCTGTTAAAACTCGAAACGTCAAATAAGAGAATAATAATTATAGATTTAAGAAGAGCTTATGGTATTAGCACTTCTCTTGCGTGCTGCTGTCACACAATAGACACACACACACGCACTCACACCGCACACAAACAGCACACACACACGCACGCACACGTTCCTCTCCATCATTTAATTCAACCTAAAACATAATTAACCAACTCTTCTGCATTGAAACAACCAAACGACACACACACTTTGTGCAGATGAGTATACACAAGGCTACTGGAGTGTACTTGTACTTCTAGAACATATTTGAATATCCGTTTAACTCAACATGAAATGCATTTGCTTCCATAATGTGGAATACCTTCAGGTGAAGCAGATCAACTCATATATTAATGAAAGATTAGAGAAAATGTTTACCTTTGAAATGATGTGCACTGACGAATCATGCACTGTAAGGCCAGGAGTATGTATTAAGAAACTCAATAAATTTTGATTTCATGTTGATTTCTTAAAATAAGCAGCTTCGACCTACGCATGTAAAATATTCAGTCCGAAGGAGCCTAATTTGCAAGCCAAAGACAGAGAAGCCTCAACCAATCCTCAGTGGCTTGCAACTGAAAAATGCAAAGAGTCTGACAGGAATGCAAAGTTGTGGATCTGTGAGTTACAGAGATGTTTTTGCACAGAGGAAGAGGTGGGTGGAGAAGAGGGAGAGCGTACCGTTTTGCCTTGCAGAGACTGTGCAGTGATGCTCTGAGCGGGAGGAACGGGCCTGCGCTCGGCAGGGTAGGAATACTGAGAGAGAAAGAGCAAAGACGGCAATCATGGCAATCTGAACGAGACGTTCTGGTGAGAGAGCATAAACCGTCAGCCTTAAAGAAACTTAAAGACTCAGTCATTTAATGTGAGCGGATAATCACCCGCTCAGCACAGAAAAATGACAGTTGTGGCATTATACAATCACTGAAAGACGTGTCTGAGCAAGATTCTGGTTTGAAAGACAGATATACAGTCAAACCAAAAATTAATCAGACATAGAAAACATATTTTTTTACTAGTGGGTGAAGGACACTATAGTTAATTTATGTACTTGAGGATAGCAAAATAAAGTAAACTGTGACATATTATACCCACAAATTCTTCATACAGTGACTACCAGTAAAATTTGGGACCAAAGCCGATTCAGACACTTTGACCTGATCATGTTTTGCTGAAGTGTTTTTTCTTTAATTGCTAATGCGACTTTTTTACACCACAGACTGAACTAAATAAAGCATTGCTTGTAATTGGTTGAGCAAAATTGGTATTATCTAATTCTGTACTTACATTTAATGGCTGACAGATATTCAACATAATTCATGTGTGAGACAGTCTAACAGAAGGATGGACAAAACCAGTGAAATATCACCTGAGTTCTTGTCATTTTTTATTACCATTTTCTAACTAAATGACTAAAAGATTGGTCAGTGCAAGTTGCTTTCAGTTAAAACATCTCAAACATGTATTTTAGTCTAGGACTAGCTTAAGCCTTTTCTTTGAATTAAAACCGGGAGTTAAAGGATTAGTTCACTTTTAAAAAAACTTTTGCTGATAATTTACTCACCCCCATGTCATCCAAGATGTCCATGTCTTTCTTTCTTCAGTTGAAAAGAAAAGAAGGTTTTTGATGAAAACATTCCAGGATTTTTCTCCATATAATGGACTTCAATGGGACCCAAACGGTTCAAGGTCCAAATGACAGTTTCAGTGCAGCTTCAAATGAATCTTTTTTCGAGTCATTTCGTTCATTCAACAAACGAAATGAACGAAATCACTCATATATATATTGTATTTTCAAAAAAGATTTGTTCATTTTGATGAACGAGTTCGAACAGGAGAGTCATGAACGCGCATCACAGAACAGAAAGGCGAGCATTTGTGCTCATAAAACTTAAACTTTTTTATTTATTTTTGAAATGAGCGATGGTTTGGCTAGATAAGACCCTTATTCATCGTCTGGTATCGTTTAAAGCCCTTTGAAGCTGCACTGAAACTGTCATTTGGACCTTGAACCGTTTGGGTCCCATTGAAGTCCATTATATGGAGAAAAATCCTGGAATGTTTTCATCAAAAACCTTAATTTCTTTTCGACTGAAGAAAGAAAGACATGGACATCTTGGATGGCATGGGGGTGAGTACATTATCAGCAAAAGTTTTTTTAAAAGTGAACTAATCCTTTAATGATTTGACATTTCCCCAGTATAACCCCATATAACTCTTTACCTTAGAGAGGTGCGGTCGGTGGCGACGTTCAATAGTCACGTCCCCGCGAAACACCGGCGAGGAAACTTCAGAGCGGGAATCTGGGTTTAGAGGACGGTTAGGGGAGAAGGTGTGGTAACCGGCCAGTGACCCGTGGGAAGGGGAGGTGGGGATGGACTCAGTGATCTGCCCCATGGTTTTCGGGCTGGGAAGCGTCCCGTATCCGATCCGGGTGTGAGATTGCCTCTGCTGCCACTCGTACAGCTGCCACATGGTGTCGTCCCGCATGGAGCGCCGCTTCTCTGCTGTGGTGGGCTGTAACGCCCGGTCGTACATCGACCCTGTGACGCTGCAGATGCTATCCGGTCTCAGCATGTTGCGCGGGAGCGTACGGTAACCCTCGGGATAACGCGGCACGATCTGCGCCCGGTGGCTCGGCATATTCCTTGGCAACGTTTGGTAGGACGTAATGCTGGAAACAAAGAAAGTGGAGTCACAAAGAGGTCAATGATATACAAAACAACAGCACTTCGAGCAATCCACTCGAGTTTTATAATACAATCATGCTAATAAGGCCCGGCTTTGACTTTGTGAGGATTTCCTGTTATGCTGCAGGTGATAATTAAAGGGGACCTTTTGTGCTTTTTTTTTAATGTTCAACTTTCATTTAGTGTGTGATGTTGCTGTTTGAGCATTAAAAAGAGAGTTATTCTCTATATCAGTGTTTCTGAACTCCATTGTAGACTTGAGTTTCTTCCAGGAATGAACACGTCACAATATTCCTCATTTAAATAATCCCAGCCCAAGACCAGATATGGTAAGGGCGGGACATTTCCCAAACACACTCGAAGCGCTTGACCAATCACAACACACTGCTCCAGCCGACCAATCAGAGCACAGTGTGCTCTTCAGAAGGAGGGGCTTCATAGAGACAGGAACTAAACAGAGCGTTACTGACAGACTGGGAAGAGAGGAGCCGCAACAATGGAGAATATGGGAAAAATAATGTGTTTTTGAACATTCAAGCATGAAAACCTATTCTAGTAGAGGCCAAAAACAAATTCAATACTTTATAAAAAGCACAATAGTCTTTACAACACTGGCTCATTAATACGTGATAAAAGAGTCATGCTTTTACTCGTCACAGTGCTGCTCCCTCCACAAAAGCCTTCACCTTTGACTCCGGATGATCATTAACCGTCTCTAATTTTCACTTGTCATCTGCCGATCGCTCAGAAATGATTACAGCATACAAACATCCTCAACAGGAAACGCAGGGAAACAGATGGGAGGACTGAGCGTGCCAGTGGAGTTCCTGAAGACTGTACTGAGAGCACTTCTCTTCCAGGAGCTGCTGATTTTGGCTCCCTGGCACTTTTATAGGCACCATTAAAAGGTTTGGCTTGCACACCCTTGTACTGACAGAGTAGAAATCAATAAAGAGCTCTGAGTGCCAAAATTCACAAACCACAAAAGTCACGTCTCTATTTGCTCTATTCTAAGACGAGAAGCTTCAAACCATGTTTGCTGGATGTACAAGACCAACTCATTTTTTTTACCAAAGTGAACAATGCTGGCAGCATTAACCATCAAATATGGAAATGTCCAATGTGCCAGATAAACACCCTATTTATAAATTATGGCACCATGTTAATTCTTACTCGATTTTTTTGTCTTTTGAGAGAAATATGTAATGTTTTTTAATTTCATAATTCAATTCTTTTGTCCATTTTACTCTAAAATGAAATATAATACTCAGAAAAATTACAATATGCAAAATGACAAGCAAATGTGAAAGTAAGAAAAAAACTTTTAAAATATTATTATATATTATATATATTATAATAAAACATTTTTATTATTTAAAAATATTACTTAAAACATGCATTTATTAACAAACTGATATATTATTTCTACATTTTTCAAAATAAACATTTTAGTAGTAATAGTGTGCAGTATTATGTAATATTCATCAGTGTATATTAATTAAAAGTTGAATCACCATCTTATCTTTGTTTTTGTTGATGAATCCAAAAACTCTGTCAAACTAATTTTACAAATTAATGGTAACACTTTATTTTAGGGTGCAATTCTCACTATTAACTAGTTGCTTATCAGTATGCACATTACTAGTATATTGGCTGTTTATTAATACTTATAAAGCACATATTAATGCCTTATTCTGAATGATAATATTCTACATCCCTTAATCCCATCCAATAACTAAACTTATTAACTGCCTTACTAACAATTAATAAGCAGTACTTAGGAGTTTATTGAGGGAAAAGTCATAGTTAACAATCAATAGTGAGAATTGGACCCTAATCTAAAGTGTACATCAGCTCAAAGCATTTTGTTCTAATTTGTCATCTAAAATAAAATGATTTTCCTTACAAATGTGATTGAATTTGTCTGTGTTTGCTGCATCCTGAATCTTGAGTGTTGGTTACGTTAAACTAAATGACCTAAAATTCAGTTAGCTGCATTACAAAAATAAATAAATAAATAAACAGACCAATGGCAGCATGAGATCATGCAATCTGCTGAGAGTTTGGAAAGAAAGTTGTGATTGGACAAGACGTGCATATGCAAAGACCGACTGTCAAAAATAAGCCTGGCGGCAGCCTAAACAGGCATTGCGGTATGTGCATAAGTTGCAAAAATATTAAAGAGGAGCAGAGACACGCTTCACCAATGCCTTTTGATAATGAGCATGAATCAGCATCTTAAATAACGCAAACACACGCCGCTGTTCTCCCTCCTCGCTCGCCTTCCTGTTCCTCTTCCTGCGCTGACAGCAACTCTGATCCACTTTGAGACAAATTTTCGTGGTGCTTGAGCATCAAGCTCCATGACTTATTCATCTGAGGAGAGGAGGACGAGACAAGCGAAGCAAACGCGCAGGGCTAAGCGGAGGATGGCACCTGACAGCACATAACCAGCCTCATCCTCTCAGCTCGGCCCGGCGGAGGCAGTGAGACCGGGCAGAGGGAAAAGCATCTGTGCGCTCGTGATAAAGAGCTCATGGAGGACGCTGGAGTTAGTTGCAGACCGCATGTGTCAGGGGACTGAGAGTGGGAGAAGAAACACTGTGTTCTGCTGATGCTTCAGTGTGTTTGTCCAGTTTCTCACAGATAGACGGAGGGGACAAAAACACAACTATATATGCACTCGCACAACATTGTAAGTTTGTAAAGTGCATATTGTACAGCTAGTAAAGTATGTATTGGTAGTTCGGAAACATACATAACTATAAAAATTACAAACTACGCAATGCACACCTTAACTACCAAATAATCATTTTACTTAAAAACATCATAAATACAAAATGTTAGTTTAAAATATAACGTTTACAAACTATACAACATACAGATTAAAACTACAAATAAATCAGATAAAAAATAAAAAAACGAAACATTATGCACTACACAATATACACTTAAAAAATTACAAAACGCTAATTTAAAGGGACCAAGACATGGATTTTTTGTTTTATTTGATTGTTTCATGAGGTTCACTTATGTAAATCATAGTTTTTTTTGTGCCCTGTTGTGTGTGTGTGTGTTGTGTGTGTCTGGTGTGTTGTGTGTGTGTGTGTGTGTGTGTGTGTTGTGTGTGTGTGTGTGTGTGTGTGTGTGTGTGTGTGTGTGTGTGTGTGTGTGTGTTGTGTGTGTGTGTGTGTTGTGTGTGTGTGGTGTGTGTGGTGTGTGTGTTGTGTGTGTGGGTGTGTGTGTCTGTGTGTGTGTAAAATGATTATTTGCCTGTCTGAAATCATAGATTTTTAAGGGTCTACGTCTACGCGAGTAAGTGTTTTAAAAACATTATCCATATAAAACCACCATTTTCAAACCAAGCATTATGAAATCATTTCCGGTTTGAGATCCAATACAGTTGTTCATGTTTCTGACGCTAGGATCCGAGACGTAAACGAGCGGTTTAAACTGAACGCGTCAAAGTGAACGGTTTTTCACTTCCTCCATTTGCCCTGTTGTCGGCAGACTCAAGTGCGTGGAGTGAGGTTGATATATATATATATATAATATTTAAATAAAGGAAATATATATTTGATATTGAAGTGAGAGGTCTAACACGTGGTTCCTCACCTCCTGGTGTCGTCGTCCGGGGCCCGTGTGCGGTGTGTACGGACCCACTGTTCCAGCTGCTGCATAGAGCTGGTCCTGCTCAGAGATCTCTCGGGTTCTGTCGGCTGTGGCGGGACCGGCGTCCTCACAGGCATCGTGTTGCTCATGTCTCCGGGGCTGCGGTCTCCTCCTCGTTCCCCGGAACCATTGACCTGGGACGGCATGTACGTTCCGGGTCCGGATCCGGATCCTGCGCTCTGGATCTGCCTGGAGGACGAGACGGCCGCAGCGATGGCCGCCGCTTGAGCCGGCTGGAGTTTGATGCTGTTGATCTTAGTGAGCGGTCGCTCCATTGTGCCCTCTTTCTGGAAACCGTATTTCTCGCCCTCCCGAGGGGGTGGGACGGGTTTCTCCGAGTCTTTATGCTTATCTCCTTCCCTCGGGAGCGTGAGAGAATACCTTCCATCTTTCTGTAGGATCTTCTCGCCGTCTTTTGGTGGCGCGTCCCTCTGAAGAGTGTACTTATCTCCTTCCTTGTGTAGTGTGTACTTCAGCCCGTCTTTCTGGAGTAGGTACTTCTCTCCGTCTTTGTGGACGGCGAATTTGTCTCCGTCTTTCTGGAGGACGTATTTCTCCACGTCCTTCTGCAACATGTAGCGGTCGCCGTCCTTCTGCAGAGCGAGTCTCTGAGCTTCTTTGTGCAGGGCGTAGTTGTCCGTGTCTCTCTGGAGAGTGTATCGCTCTCCGTCTTTCTGCACGCTACTCCTGCTCTCTTTGTCTTTTTGGATGCAGGGCTGCTTGTCCACGGGTTTCTGCTTCTTCTCCTCCTGGCGGTGAGTCTCGCGGTTTCTCTCATTGTTCTGGATCTCAGGTCGGGTTAGGACTCGGTGATTCAGCATGTTGTTCATCTCCTGAGGGCTGCGTGGGTCAACCTTTACCTTCTCAAGCCTGCAGATGAGAGAGGAGAGAGAGAGAGAGAGAGAGAGAGAGAGAGGGAGAGAGAGGAGAGAGAGAGAGAGAGAGAGAGAGGAGAGAGAGAGAGAGAGAGAGAGAGAGGAGAGAGAGAGAGAGAGAGAGAGAGAGAGAGAGAGAGAGGAGAGAGAGAGAGAGAGAGAGAGAGAGAGAGAGAGAGAGAGAGAGAGAGAGAGAGAGAGAGAGAGAGAGAAAAGGAAGGAAATGCAAGTGTTTTTTGACCTTGGCTGCATGTAAACCTGTTGTAGGAGATTCCAAAACAAAACTAAGATCCTTTAAAATAGCATAATAGGGGCATTTTAAAAGAACAAGCAATTAAACTGCTCTAAATGCACAATATATGAGCACAGATAACCAATTAAATCTTGAGTAAACAATTTATTCAAATAAATTTACATACTGTGATTCACAAATTGTTTACCAATATTGGCCAAAAAAGCCGCAAATTAAGATAAATTATGCTAGGGTTGTTGCATAAGCGTGTTTGAAGGGTTATTGATATGATATTGTGGTCTTGTATGGTTTGTAAAGCACACTTCTGTTATCTTTGCCTTTTATCATCCGCCACGTGAACATCTTAAGTCTGATCAATTAGTAAAGTAACAGAATGCCTCTCCTTTCCTTACCTTAAGTTTAATACTTGGCAGTAATTGCACATTAAAAGCAACGGTCTGGTGGATCTAACCCTTTGTTTTACATCTAGTTTGTGTGCCTATCATAAAACTCTCCACTGTAATGTCTACACCAAGAAGCTTTCACAAAGATTATGCCTTAAAACTGTGTAATACAGAGCAACACTCCAACGAAACAGTCACACACTTTTTGACCAAACATGCGTTTCCATTAGTAAAAGCCACTTTATTTCTATGAAAATTGTTCGAGCCACAGGTCATCACAGCTGGGATCCAATTGCCAAAAAGCAATTTTAGTAAAAAAATCAAAAAAGCAAATGTTTAAGTCCGAGAGATTTCTTTGGCATCTGTGATTGTGCTAAAAGCTGCACTGAAACAAAGTCTCAAAAACATCCAATGCACTTAGAAATCTGTGAAAATCTGTGCTTGTGAGACTCTCTCGGGATACAAGAGGCTCTTGTCTAGAAACTCGACAGCTTTCCTCAAAAAGATTCGACAAAAGCGCTGTGATAAAGAGTGCTAAGAGCAAAGGCGAAACACTGATGTGACTCCGTTTCTACTGAGGCAGGTCAACAAAGACAAGTTAACAATATAAAAAGTTCAAGATAAATAGAGAAAAAATAAGTCTACAAAGCCATGGTGCAATGTTTGGGATTTCTGTGGCTCAATGTGGACCAATCAATCCCTGAATGGTCATACAAACTTTCTGACATACAAAATGTTCTGAATCAAACTCATTTAAGTGTTCTCTCATTAAACCTGATGATAAGTACTTTGACATTATTACTGATCATAAAGAAGATATTTTTATTTTATGATTATTTTAAATTATTTATATTATTAACTACATTGGTTTATTATTATTTGTATTCAATTTTACTGTTGTTGTTGCTTTTTGTACTTATTCTTAACCTGGAAAAACAAACAAACAAATAGCTGTAAATGTCAATGAAGTGGTACACCATGGATTTCAATCAGATGTGTTCCCTTCTTTCTGATTGGATCAGTGAGAACCAAAGCATGTTTTCTGACCTTCTGATTGGCTCGGTGTGGACCATTGCGGCGTCCGTCATAACCTTCATCCAGGACTCCATATCTTTGGCTGTGTCGGTGCTGAAATAGTATGTGCGCATGTTTGGATGCGTCGCCTAGTAGTGAGAAACCAACAGAGCAACCTGGGGGGAAAAAAGAGCAAACAATGAATATCAATAAACAACTGCCTTGTGTCCTAGATGATGTCAGTGGCACAAAATGCAATAATGCTGGAGCAGTCTTTCTGAAGTGAGCAGATCTTCGCCAGGAGGGTTTGAGTTGACAGACCCCCATCGCTCAGAGCCCCTCAGGAGTGTGTCTGACTGCTCCACTCTGACAGCTTTTGTCTGGATGCTCCAACTCGTCTTTCACAACAGTTTATAGAAGCTTCAACGAACAAAGCGCTGAGTGCTTTGGAATAGCTAACAAGAACTAGTGAGACCCTAGTGAGATGCCTCAATCTACATAAACAGCTTTTATCTCAATTAGATGCACTCTTAAAAATAAAGGTTCTTTATTGGCATCAATGGTTCAATGAAGAACCTTTAACATCCATGGAATATTTCTATTTCAAAAAAGGTTCTTTAGAGTGGAAAAAGATTCCTTGGATTTTTAAAATATATGTTCTAAAAAAAAAAAGACTTTTGGAACTATTTCTAAGAGTGCATCCAATATTTTATTTGGAAAATCTTTGATATTATCACTTATGATTAGAGATGCACTGATGTTTCGGCTGTCGATATTTATTGAGATATCGACTATAGCACAAAAAAGGCCATACAAACCAAAACGCATGAAGTCAATGGGTTGTATAGTTTTAGTGGGGGAAAAGCAGTCAATCTTTCTCAAAATTCATACTTGTATATGTATATATAAAGCAACAGTACTGGAATTATTTGTTAATGAGTTTATTAAAGAAATATGTAATGTTCTATTATAATAAGTCAAATATGAGTTTGAAAAATAACCTCTGAAGATTGTCTTATAATGGATCCAATCCATGATCATCCTGGTGTTTAATGTGCACTTTTTCTTTTGGGAATTTGCAGTGTGGAGAAGAAGGTCGCAAGACCGAAAGCTTGCTAATAAATTTATCTTTTGATCTTGCACAGTGTCTGAGTGTGCGGCTGCTCTATTTTTACTTTTTACCATATGATTTATTAGTAGCAGCACCTCTCCACAAGACTTTTTTGACGGATGAGCGGTGGTTCTTTTCTCTATTTTTTCAATCGGGAATTTGCAGTGTGGAAAAACTAGCACTATTGATACTACAAGGCGGTATAGAATAGTGCATTCGTGTGCAAATTGGGATGCACCTATAGTTAAGGTCTAGACAATGAACAGATTTAGGCGTTCCTGGTTAATGTGTCATTGAGCGGACTCAATACTCACCGTATTAGCAAAGCTCCATCCAGTAAACATGTTGACGCTCGAGTTCACGAAGCCTCACAGAGAACAAGCCGCACCGTTGTGTGAGAGAGAATAAGATTGAGGAAAAAAAAGAATGAGTCGACATGAAAATATCTGCACTAATTGGCAAATAACTCCACTGAGAATAAAACTCAAGTATTTGATCTTTTCTTCACCGGTCCATCCACCTGCCCATCACATTTACATATAAAATATGGCCATGTTGGAAGGATTGTGAATATGTCTCTGACCTTGAAGGCGTATTTCCTGCTTATGTGGTCGTCCACGGACAGCATGGAAATGTGGAAGCTGGGCAGGAGGATACTTCCCAAGATTCCTTCTTCTTTCTCATCTGAAGACACAAAGAGAGAGACAGAGTGAACATTAGCATATATTAGACGTTAGCCAGGGAGCTTGTTACATTTGCAGCTGAAGCCATGACTGAGTGTTTATTTCGGCAGGGGTGTTGGTAAACAGACAGTCTAGCGGGGCTGATGGGAAAACTGCAGGGCTGTGTGCATTCGAGCATGTCAATGAGGTTGTGACT
Organism: Chrosomus eos; assembly: GCA_036326025.1. NCBI lineage: Eukaryota > Metazoa > Chordata > Actinopteri > Cypriniformes > Leuciscidae > Chrosomus > Chrosomus eos. The sequence continues at coordinate 3,856,305 of CM070822.1, read as the reverse complement.
GTGAACTCTATCGTTTTGATTGCAGACTGCAACGAATCTGTCAAGAGTTGCTTGCCGACGGAGTCAATTCAGAGTGACAGCTGTGTTAACAGTTACTGTTATCGTAATAATGCAGAAAACGGCACGTTTCCATCACTAGCTTCCATAAGCGCAGGACTTTTCACGGACATTATGCCCTTTATTATTTCCAACAATCACATGAAACTTGCAAAACTCATCATTTTATCATCTGTAAGGTCATTTGAAGAAGTAACAGCATGCATACAGTCGAATAAATTTTGCAAACTGCAATTGTTAATGATATTGCTGTTATACAAGTTAATAATGAGCAGCTTACAACCAACTAATTTGTCTGTCAATGAAAATACTTCCAAAGTCAAAAGAAAAACTACCATAGCACATCTCCATGAATGTGTTTTAACGAGTGAATGAATCTGCTGAATGAATGGTTCAATGAATCACTCAAATCACACTTGTTTCGTTTCTGAATGAATCAAATCGGTTGAGTGAGGAATTCAATGATTGACTCTAAAATTCAGTTTGTTTCCAAATGAATCAGTGTTTTTGAAGGAATCGATTGAGTAAATGAATAACTCACTCATAAAGACGGTCACAATTTATATCTACTTACTATATGAACTGTTGCATAATTAATGTTAGGCAGATGTTTGAATCCCTAACCCGAAATATGGCCAATATAATAATGCTTGCTGTCGTCTTTTAAAAGTTACATGGAGCAAGTTTTTGAATCCATAAGTGTGTTCTGGAAACATCCCACACACTGTGAGCGGCTCAGATCCGTGAGAGAACTCCTGTGTGTTGTTTTTGCTGAAGGAAACCCGCCGGTGGCTCACAGCAGAAACCGCGCTGAAACACTGACAGCAGCGAGACGAAAAAACAAACACAAACTAACACACAGAGATTTTCAACTCTCTTGTCAAGATCAGACTCAGCGTGGCAGCTTCAGGGAAATCACATACTGATGCAAAAAATAATAAATAAATCAATAAATCAAAGCCTGGAGTAAGTTCAGAGCCGGATATTAGAAATACACAGCTCTTGCAATTATGCTTAAAATCTCATCCAACGCACAATTCCACAAACAATTCCATAGATTTTATTACAGAAATTGAACCGCAGTCATTAGGATTCGAGTTGTAAAGAACAATTCTGGTTCCTTAAAGGGATAGTTCACCCGAAAAAGAAAGTGCTATCATTATTTACTCACCGTCAAGTCTATACATGCATGAAGTTCTTTCTTCTGTTGAACATAAATGATGTTAAAGATATTAAAAGATGTTATTTTTTTGAAAGAAGTCTCTTTTATTTACCAAGGCTGCATTTATTTTATTAAAATGATTCAGTAAAAACAGGGAAATATGTGAATAGACTAGATTTCTAAGTGAAAATAAAAGTAAACAAAAATCTGTAGATACCTAATGTGTGATTAGGTATCACATGCCTTACATAATAACATTGGCAACAGACCAAAACCAGTGAACTAGTGCATCATGACTGTGTGCAGTACCAGCGAGTACAGACAGGAGGCGTCAGTGATCTGCCCTCCTCTGTGCTCAGGGCATTCAGTGCTTCATCAATGACATCCACACCGACCGGTCTTCCTGAGCAACATTTAATCTGACCCGCCGATACAGACCCACAGAAAGACGGATGATATGAACAGAGCTCTGTGCAGTCTGAGCACATCTGCTGCGTAGTTCGAAAACTCCTCTGTCTTCTCTGTCAGCCAATAAACAGCCTCGACCCTCATGGGCCCGGCCATGAAAGAGCGATCTGATTGCACTGCCGGACTGGTTAATTGCACAATTTATGGAGATCTAGGAGCGTGTCCTCAGGAGACTTCAGCATGCAGCCAAACCCGTCCAATGAGACACAAACTGTTTTGCCTGCCTTCCTTTCTCGCTGAATATGAGTGTTTATTAAATAGAATACTTGACTATAAACTTAAGAACTGTTAACTGAATCGAAATCATCACATGGAATCAGAATCATTAAATTGCAAATCATTTCCCTGTTACTGCTCATATAAAGTTCAGGTCACAGTAAGCATAAGCAACCACTCATTCAGCATTATTGCCATGCTAACAGTGCTATGATTTGAAAAATATACCACGTAAAACCCATAGATTGCAGTGCAAGTGTGCCACTTGATCATATAGAGAGCCTAAGTCCCTCCCTATGCTTCCGGCTCATGGGACCTTATTTCGGAAAAAATATGTATGGTAGTCAATGGCGAGAGACAACTTATCTTTTTATTCCGTCTGAACTGTGCCCTGAATTACACATATGATGTTTGTCAATTTAAAAGATAATTATGAAAGTCAAGAAAGTCACCGTTTGTCATAAAACAGAAGAGTAACGTTTAGTTTTATGTGAAAATCGCTCAATGAACTACATCTCCCAGGAAGCGAAACAACGAGCAAGATCCGTTGCTCGTGTGTGTGTGTGCAGTCTGGTACAAAACACTCAGGCATGACGGGTAAGTTACGATTATAACGTTAGACTATAGAAAAAATGACAGACGTTAGCTTTAGTAAGTTAGCTTCATTCATTGAGATAAAATGTGCACCTTTTGGGTTTGTAGTCTTTGTTATTACGTATTTTCACAGTTTTATACCTCAACAGTTTTACATCAAACTGTGACTTTCTTGACTTTAAAATGGACAAACATCATATGTGTAAGTCAGGGCACAATTCAAACGAGATCAAAATATTTGTTGTCTCTCACCATTGACTACCATACAATATTTTTCCAAAATAAGGTCCCATGGTGGTTGACCGGAAGGGTCTCTATAGTGGCATAAGTCAACAGAAACTGCTCTGAGATGAATGTCCTACCGCACACCGAACGATGTAAACGAAGACTCACCTCTGTAATAGAAGAGGCACATGTCACACAGCACAAACCATCTCTTCTTCCACATCTTCATCCCGGTACTGTCCTGCAAAAGTCCAGAAGCAGCACAACAACTGTCAATCAAAGCAGCCAACCAATCACAGTGCATCACGGAGAGCCCCGCCCATTCCAATGCTTGCTTATTTTCCTCAGACAGCACCAAATATCTCTGCTTCGGTCTCATTTTGTTGAGTTAAATTGCTGCGGTTCTCCAGAGCACAAACTCATCTCTTTTTTAAGGCGACTCATTTTATTTGAGGCATGAATCATATTCATATTCCTCCCTGTGTTTTACTGTTTGTTGTGTTAATGTTTGCAGCGTGTAAGCATGTAAATTTTAATTTCGACAACAAAGCCTGATTTTGCTTGTGCTGTGGGAGCAGCTTTGATGGAGGATGTTTGGGGAAGGGGAGAGACCACCTCTGAAGTCGTGCTTTTCGTGGAAACACACTGCTTTCAAAGGAACGCTGGCGCAGCGATCGCACACACAAAGACAACATGAAGTTACTGATGCGGCCGTAGCGCTTTATGGGTTTATTTCACTCTGCCTTTCATGAGAAGTGCTTTTGAAAAATATGATGCAAAAGCACAAATGTGCCTAGGGAGTCGTGCATGTACTGCATAAAAACACAGGCAGATGAAGCTCTGGTTGAAACTTATGATGGATAAGCTTTTAAGTGCAGTTAAATTCAGAAAACATGACCATCAGCAACAAAACTCATAACATAACTCAAAAAAGTTCATCTGATAACATTCACCTCGTATGCACTTGTTTGTACATGTAGTCTGGAAGTACATTAGTGTAACATTGTAATGCATATCATTACCATAATGAAAACAAAACTATATTTCTATAAATATAATTACATTTAATAAATGATATTTTTGACTGATACTTAAAAAAAAAAAAAGAGAGATTATTCTGAATGTGCTTAAATGTCATGCAAATAATGTTAAAATGCAAAAAATATTTCGTTGATGCTATATATTTTTTCCAGTTGAAGCACATTAGAGTCCCATGGAAATGCATATCATTACCGTAATGCAAAACTGATTTTATAAAAATGAAATAAAATGAAATGAAATAAAACGGGATAATTGATACAAATGTCATGAAAACAATGTAAAAATGCAACAAAAAAAAGGATTTTTTACACGAGATTCACACACACCTGTTTGTAAAGCCAGCCGTTTTTCACCACCGGAGCATTAGGGTTCCTCCTGATAGAGTTGGACCTCTTCCCAAAGTTGTGGACTTTCTTCGAGGACCTGGATGGCTGTAAAACAGCACAAGAGGAGATTATTCTGAGAAATGACACTTCCGAGGACTCAAGCTTGCCTGTATATATTATTCAGTGATCGAGTTGTAAATAATTACAACTTACTAGTGAAGTCGTTTAGTGGAGCTGAGAAAACGAGTGCAAGGCATGCATTATGAATCGACTGCACTTAGAAAGTTAAAAAGTCAACAAGCAAAAGTTGTAGCCCATGTGTTTTAACAGAAGCCAAAACACATGGGCAACAATAAGAATCTAAGCAAGAGGCGAGTTTATCTTCATTCATCTCGCTCTGATGAGACACAATCATACAGATCAGCACTTCGATGTTCTCTGGACTTTGATTTTCATAATGAAATAAATCATCAGAATAAAAAAGTTAGTCTCATTTCATCATCGTAGCATCTCCCGAGTCAAATTAATATTTCTTCCAGGCTTGTGAAATGTTTCCGTTTATGTGTATGCATGCACTGTATGCATATTCATTTATTTATTTGAGAAATAATCCTAGCCACATGCATTCATGAATTGTTTATCTTGTTTTTATGTAATAAAGAGTTTAGGGATATGGTAAATTGTCTGAATGACTAGTTGAGTAGTATTTTGAAAGACTTGAATAATGAGGTTTAGGAACCTCTCAAAGGCAGAGTTTCCATCCATATATTTTTATGCATTAAAAATGCAGGATGGAAAAAACAAGATGTGAATCATATTTACTAAATGCGCTTATAATATATGCAATGCTACTTGAGATGGATATCTAACTAGTTGTCATCCTAACACATTATTGCATTTTTATGATACTCTATATCACTCAAGCAAAGAAAATGAAGCAAATGTCCAGTAATGAGGAAAATAATTGGTCAAGATGCTAGTGATGCATGATGGGACAGTCCAGTCTGTCACGCTGGAGCTAGGCCAAGGTCAGTGTGTGAGTGTGTGTGGCTCACTCTGGTTGTGGGACTGCTGGGATGTGTGGTGTAGTCTGAGCCGCCCGTGTAGTTCGACGCTTCGCTCATGGTGCTGGTTGGCCGCTCTTTCTTCTCGGCCTCCGGTGCTTTGGTCGCTGGTCTGGAAGAGGAGAAGAAGAAAGAAGGAGAGATGCAGGGGAAGAAAAGAGGAGGGACATCAAAAATTCATGTTCTTTGCACATAATTCAGACCTGTAGGAATATTCTGGGTTGTTTATTTCATCTATTGCATGCTGTCTATTACCACAGACAATTATTTATTCAAATGCTTTCACGCCAAAGTAACTCACAACGGAAGAAAATGACAAATGCAATAACAATATATAAAATATTGTGGAATAAGTCCCACCTTCTGAACAAAAAGAGCTACTCGCACACTGGTAAAGTCATTGCGTCACTGCGCCGGCTTTTAGAAGCTTAGATGCGCTTTATGTCATGATTTAAGCATTTAGAAACACAATTTATGAGACTTTTTTGTCAGATTTCTATGGTGGATTTAAATATGAAATTTAATTCCGCTTTGGAGAATTTCCCATTTAAAGAGATTTTTCTTTTCAAACTTAATGCATATGACATTTCCGAATGCCTACTATGCATTCATTAGAACCATATCACTACAGATGCATTCACCAATACATGTTTACCCACTAAGAAAGATTGTTTGTGGTAATCGACAGCATGCACCTGACATCAGGGTTAAAATAACCAGAAAAACTGGGTAAATGCAAAGCGATTGCTGTGCAGATGAGTGAGGAAAGTTCTTCTGCGAAACACTTTTTGGGCTGTAAACGGCTGTTTTAATAAGTCCGAGCACTTCAGCATTGAGACAGAATGAGAAAGACAGAGAGGAAAGGGAAAAATCGAGGAAACCGGCCCAATGCATCAAAGCAATTACTCACTCCACGTCTCCGCTGATCGACTCCCACACAATTGACATCCTTAAATGGCCTGCCAGCTCCGGGTCTGACACACCGCATCCACAGTTTATGACCTAGTCAAGCCGAAGAGCAAAAGCAAACCGAAGGCCAAAAAAATCAAGGTTTAAAAACCGAACGTCACGCCAGGACAGACCACAGCCTTATTTAACGAAAGTGAAGAAAAAACACAATAAATATGGGCATGAAGCCCTGAAATCCCATGACACACGGATGCTGAATTGGGAGCCGGATCGGAGAGGCATTGTCCCGTAGGGTTGGCCTATATTCTGACGCTACGGTAGAGCGACGACGTCTCGGGATAGCGCTGCTATCTAGAGCAAGGGAGAGGAGAGAACACCAGGGTAAAAAATAAAGCTGTCTGGCTTCTGGGTCATCTCGCAAAAAAGAAAACACCTTCTTTTCACTAAAAAGCTGAATATTAGCACTGCTTAAACAGATAGATCGAGTCTCCCACATGCACTGCTGACAAAATGCATTAGGAGGTTAAATATTGTTATGCTCTTATTATAACGGCATGGAAAAAAAAAATGAATAATACATTCTGCTAAAACATCTTAGACAGAAAAAATAAAGTTGTACAGGTTTGGGACAAATTGAGGGTGAGCAAATGGATTTTTTAATTTTTATTTTTTTTTTTTACCACAGATCATTTGCATGTGTGCCTGCCTTTTGGCACAAGCATCTGATTTTGTGTTGGAAACAAACACAAAGAGACACATTGTGAGATGCAGTCATGCACACACCAGCACCACAGAAAAATACAAAACACATTACACTGCTATCCTGGGTCACACAGACCCGAGTACGACCTTCCAGGCCGCTGATCTCAAATTAAATTGAGCATCCAACACGGCTATTAGCGTTCATTAATTAATCTCTTCTGAAATAATGAGCTTTAGCGTGCGCTCAGTGGCCGTCACTCGCTTGACGTCTGACGGCGTCTTCAGAGGAAGAGTGGCAGCGAGTGTGAAATTGGCCCGATGTCACCCGGCTAAACCGCGCTGAGTCCAGAGATAATTGACGGAGGAGTGCAGATGGGTTTGTGGGTTGGATGGGCACCGGCACCGACTGGAGGTCATCAGCTAAAATACGTGAGTCAGGCTAGCCTTTAAATCCCACAGCCTTCACTCATGCTCACGGCAGCATCATTAGACAGGGTTAAACTCAACAGCTCGAGGAACATTATGAAAACATCACAAAACTGGTCTTTTTTGGATTCATTCCCAATGTTAGACATGAAAAATCGAGCTTTTTATTTTTTTTAAAAGTGTTGAAGTCATCAAGAAATTATGCTAACAAAAACATTTGGGCGGGGCATGGTTTTATCCATCAGGAATTGATTGGAAATTGATTGGATTAGATCAAATCAATCTAAAAATCTAAAATCTAAAATCGTCATTCAAGGGGATTGGTTGAAAAATGAGAGGGATTTGTGATGTCATAAACAAATTAAAGTAGTTTCAGAGGAGGAACAAAGTAATATATTTTATTATTATTATGAAGACAAACATTTTTCTTCATCATAATGTGAATAATTTAAAATTTAAGACCAGGAACACAGATAAAAAAAAAAATGTCATGACAGTAATGGCTAAATCTAAACCTCATCTCTAAGTATTATATTTAGAGATCTCTAAATACTATATTAAGATATTATATAGCAATAATATGAATCTATAATATATAGTAGCAGTAATAGTATAGTAGTATAGTACTATACTATTCCTATACTGTGTATATATAGTAATATAATTACTATTCCAGAATTCTGATCTGGAATAGTAATTATATACTAAACACAGTATAGGAATAGTAAATATATTGATACTATAATTGATACGTTTAAAAAAAATGAAATAGATTTTATTTTTGTTTTCGGTTTCATTTTAATTTGAGTTAAAGTTCCATTAATTTTGTTGTGCATAATGTGTTTTTATTATGCATAATATTATGAATAATATTTACACACTTTTTTGCATAATTTCAGGGGGGTTTTAGTATTCGTTACGTCTTCATTAATAATATTATATAGAATAACCTGTTCTGAAGGCCTCACTTGCTGTCCTACTTTGCATGCCAGATGTTACCTATAGAAACAGACAGGTAAAGCAGCATTCTGGGTTATTTTGGGCATGTTGGCTCTGGAAATCAATGTCAGAATGAGGAAAGCGGGCCTCTAGGACACATTCAGCTAAATTTTCCCCTTACAGGACAACATTATCTCATTGTCCCAGTTAAGTGCTTGACATTTTAGAGCTATTTCCAATGGTGTGTTTTACTCTGACAAAACGAACGATACACTGTCAAAGTCGTGTCACTTACTGACAAAAACTAGCAGAACGGCATCGTTCTCAATCTAACAGGAGGCCACCGGGGGCGCGTGTACGTCAAGCCCCGTGACGGCGTGTGTTAAGCTGTGACTCGTGACGAATGAGTGTTTCATCTCCGGCCAGCGCTTGAAGGGACTGTTTACAGACTGAAAGTGCTCCGTCTCGTCGAGATGCGTGGGATTACGGGACCCCCGCTGAAGCGGCGGAGGACAACATCATTCATTTCTGACTGAGAGCGACCGCCCGCTCCCCACAAGGAGATGTTTCATGTTTCATATGCAACGTGGGTAAGACAAATCGGACGGCACACATAAATCTTGCCTATCTCCACATTAGCAATGCATAGCAGGATATCAGGCAACTCAGTTCAAATACTCGCCTTGGGTTAGTGTTTGAGCAGAATTAATGAGACGGAATGGCAAAACAACCGGAGATGAATGGAGCTCAGAAGAAGCGGGTGAGGTTTGAGAGAACAGATCCCTGAAAAGCATTACCTGTTTAAAACAGGATGGACAAGTTTCCCACAATTCAGGCTAGAAAACAGAAAAAAAGGAAAGGAGATGAACTGAAAGCATAATCATTTTAGGTTTGAAACAACTCCGAAGCACAATAAAGTTCACCAGAAACTCAATGAAAGAAGATTCATGGAAAATCCAATTCAGATGACAGGAATAATGTGGTTTCTACTGTAGGTGGTCATTAACTGCTCCATGTTTGTGTGGAAGAGGTTTAGGCCCCGTTTACACGAAGGGAAAACGCAGATGTTTCCCTGCGGTTTGGCCTCTCGTTTACACGAAAACCCCGTTTTTATCACAGAAAACGATTATTTCTAAAAACTCCGGCCAAAGTGGAGATTTCTGAAAACGCCGGTTATGTGTTGCCGTGTCAACTGGGAGAAACCAAGAGGGTAATCCATCGACCGGAAGTTGAAGCCTCGCGGGAGCCGCCATCTTGTAGCAGAACTTCACTTGCGTTAGCATTCCCATTGACTCCCATTCATTTTGGCGTCACTTTGACAGCAAATAACTTTACATCTGAGGCGTTTAAAGACTCCATTGTCCATTATTTATTTCTAAAAAAAACACGACAATGTATAAAGGGCTCCATTACCTTCTATGTTACATTATGGCCCCGTAGAAACAGTTTTTGTAAAAATAGGCTAACGACTGCGCCATAACCACTCGACTCTCTGTCGCGCTGTACAGGAATGACCGCAAAGATAAGAGGAGAAGCTCGCAGGCAATCAATGCATTAACTTAATATGGTGTACTGGCGTTACATTTAAAAATAAATACTATAAAAAATACTAAGTCCTGCTCACTCACACCAGAGAACTCTTTACTCAAGTTCCTCGTCTCTGCAAGATTAACGTTGGCAGTTTTCACGCACAGCTACTAGAAGATTTACGTCTGTCAGACAGGTTGCTCACGTCATCAAGCTTAGTTTGAGTCGGTTTGAGTCTGCGCGTCAGGAACGGAAGTGCTCAAAAATCGCTAAAAATGGGCTTCAACTGTCTTAACTGAGTTCCAATGAGACGGCTCTGTCCACTTCTTATACTGTCTATTTTAGCTTCTCAAACGTCACATTATGCGCCAGAAAATGATTAACGTCATGTGATCACCCAGTTTGGCAATTATGATGGCGCTCAACGGCGTATTTATGCGGGTTGATGTAAATGACAACTTTTTTGAAAACGATGTTGTGTGCACGCACGATGTTATTATTGAAAATGGGGGGGGGGGGGGGGGGGGGGGGTATTCGCTTTTCTAAATACCCGGCTATGTGTAAACGTGGCCTTAGTTGAGCTGGTAAAATAGATGACCAACTTGACCACCTTCAGCTGATATGAGTTGGATTTTCCTTATGTTAGAGAACAAAAAAAAAGAGAATAATAAAAAGAGAAAGAAAGGAGTGAAGGTTGTGGAATAAATTATAATGGAGCAGAAATGCTAGCCTCAAGATAGCGGACTCTCCCTAATGAGAGTAATTATTTTCTGTTTAATTACACAGACACCTACTGTACGTATAGCTTTGACACCACAGTTTCCCCCTAAACCTCACGGCCTCACTCATCTCAGCTGGACATGTGACTGAAGGCGTCTCGATCTGTCAAACATCAACCTACAGATAAACCAGCCCTGTAAATCTGCAATCGCCCACAGGAGAACATGCTAATGCATGCAGGGAATTAAAGATGTTTCTTAAACGGTAATTAAGGGTGTTTCTTAACCAACGTTTTTATTAAAAATTATATTACAATATCAGATTTTAATATGACTTCATTTATTCTTACTAATACAGAAATACTTACTTACAAAAATCCATTATAAAAATGCTAATTAAATTGTTTTTGAAAAATGATATAAAATTATATTAAAAAACAAATCATTTCAAAATGTATTGTGTGAAAGTTATTTTTTTCCCAACAGTTACGACGACTATTTTATTGCGTGTCATTTCCAACTTGTAATAATTGTTTAAATTATGCAAAAAGTGTGTAAATATTATTCAATATTTTGTGTAAAAAAGCCATTTTTTATACGAAAAGTGTTTCAAATGTTATTTCCATCACATAATGCTATTAAACAAATTTGACATGTCATGAAAATTACATTTTGGTGAAAATGTCAAAGTAAACAAACGACAATACTCCTGTGATGTATGTGTTCGGCTAATATTAAATATTCAATAAAGTATTTTGTAATAAAGTATTGTTCAAACTAATTTGATTAAAAATCACTGCAATTAAATCTTAAAATCTATATATTTTATAATCTGGGCATTTTAGAAAAAAAAAAAAATATTTACATAGGCCCATATAAAAACGTAGGCATAAATGTAGTTGAAGAAACACTCAAATATGACTGCATGGTTAATTGTTTCAGTAATCGAGTGTGTCTGAAGCTTTAGTCAGAGTTTTTCCGGCACAGCGAGTGCTATTATGGCACACACCAGCCTCATATATCAACAGAGTGGCACAATAATGAGGAAATATGAGGAGGGTAAAAAAATGACTGCGCAAATTAATGAGGTTCCACTGTGACGATGAGAAACGAGGGCACTTCAGGCCCAACACCACAGTTGTGTGAAAGAGACCGTGTCTAGCTCTCGAACCAAGAGCTGTGTGAGATTTACAGAACAGAAGTTGAAACAGATCATGGTTGTGTGATTCTCGTTTAGGGCGAGAGGAAACCAGGAGGGGTTTAAGGGGTTATTTAAGGGGTTTTGTGCAAATTAAAAGGCAAGTAATAAATGTGGTGGGGAATCTGGTGTTTTAAAACTGCCGTCTCCTGCAGTTGATTTGTAGATGCATCGATCTCCTCGACTGACGATACTCTGGAAAAGTTTATTGACCAGCAGATTAAAACAAATCAATGGCCTTAAAAAACCAGTCTGAAACGTGAAGAGCATCTGTGGCTTGAGGAGCTGAATGTCCAAAAATTCAACTTCACAAAAACTTAAAGTGCCTATTAATCTGTTTTAAAGGTGTCTCATTTTGTTTCTGAATCTCCTACAACCAGTTTACATGAATCCAATGTCAAAAAACCCTTTCATTTACTCATATATATTACTATTCCTCTTCCTCTGCTCTGATTGGTCAGATGGCCCAGTCCGTTGTGATTGGTCTACTCTGCTCTGATTGGTCAGATGGCCCAGTATGTTGTGATTGGTCTACTCTGCTCTGATTGGTCAGATGGCACAGTCTGTTGTGATTGGTCTACTCTGCTCTGATTGGTCAGATGGCCCAGTCCGTTGTGATTGGTCTACTCTGCTCTGATTGGTCAGATGGCACAGTCTGGTTGTGATTGGTCCTACTCTGCTCTGATTGGTCAGATGGCCCAGTCCGGTTGTTGATTGGTCATACTGCTCTGGATTGGTCAGATGGCCCAGTTGTTGTGATTGGTCTCTGCTCATCTGTCTTGATTGGTCAGAGTGGCCCAGTATGTTTGTGATTGGTCTATTACATGTGATTGAAATGCTCATTAGCATGACAACTTTCTTTCACTATTACTTAGTGATTTATTTGACACTTTTTCTGATGTTTTTATTGCAAAAACGGCAACAACTTTGTCTCAAAATCTTATTGCAAGCAACAAACCAATCACCAAAACCACAGATCTCGATCTCTACAGTATTTTGCATTAAACTCAGAACAAGAGCGGGTCTCGGAGTGAAGACTTGCGCAAGCATTATACCCTGTTCTCTGCTGAGGTTTCACAAATGCACACACACCTTAAAGTGTGACTTTCTCACGTTGTCGAAAACCGCCCTGAGCAAGAATAAGTGTAAATCTCATTAGCATGGACTAAAAAAGCAAGATGGAGGTGATAATTGAAACAGGTAGAAAAAGGATCCTGCAATCAGCAGCAAAGCAGAACGTGGAGCAGAAGAAGACACTAACTTCTCTCTACTATAATTCACAAATAAATCTATTCAATAATTCACCCCAACATTAAAGTGCTATCATCATTTACTCGCCATCATGTTGGTTCAAACGTTCATGCTTCCCCTGCAAACACTGAAAATTGGTAACACTTTACAACAAGGTTTCAATGCTAACATGAACTTATGTTGAGCAAAACATTTGTTAAAGTATTTATTCATCTTTGTTTATTTTAGTTAATAAAAAACACAGCCGTTCATTGTCTGTTCCTGTTAGTTCACAGTGCGTTAGCTAATGTTAACAAATACAACCTTTATGTTAAAATGCATTAGTAAATGTTGATTTTAACATTAAATAAGTAATAAATGCTGTAGAAGTATTATTCTTAGTTCATGCTTACTAAAGTAGTTAATGTTAACTAATGAAACCTTAAAGTATTACCCTGAAAATAAATGAATAAAACACAATAAAAGGATCCTGCATGACTGAAGACGTATTAATACTGATTATTTTAGAACCATTTATTTACTATTATTGTTATTTATTATTATTATTATTATTATTATTATTTATTATATTCATTTCAATGTTATGAAGTATTTATTTTATTTTGAGTATTTTAAATGTGTTTGTCATTTGTATTAGTTTCTTTAATATTAATATATACATAGTTTTTAAATGTTTGAATGTTATATTTAGCTTTAACTTATTTTAATTTCAATGTATGTATTTCAGTTTTTCACAATTTAAATTTTACCTTGTTCTTTTTTACATTTATTTTTTCCATCTAATAGTTAATGCATTTTATTTTTTTTATATTTCAGCAACATTTCAATTGACAAAAAACGTTTTTAATAGTTTTAGATCAAGTTTTAGTTAACAATAACGACGCCGCCTGTAATAGTGCATACGGACTACTTTCATTGTGATTTTTTGTCATTTCTTCACATCTTTGGAGGTTGTAGATGTCTGTTGTGTGAAAAAGGAGCAGAAAACATTTGCTTTTGTGTTCCACAGACGAAAGAAAGTCAAACAGGTTTGAACCGACACACGAGTGAACATTGTGCGGTACGTCTTGATCAGATTTGCATCTCGTTCTGCTGCACAAACGCTTCTTTCCCAGGCAGACTCAGTCTCTGCCATCATCTCTTCACAGCCAGAGGATTTCAAGTTTATCTACGGCAGCGTTTAGTTGGTATCTGCCAATGGAGAATACAGAGATTAAACCCGGCGTTCTGTGGCGTATTCTGGATAAACGGCAGCGGAGGGAAGTTGTTGACTTTGCTAGAGGACGCAAGAGAGATGAGAAGAAGAAGAAGAAAAGAGAAAGAGAGCAAGATAAAGACTCGAGATGTGTTTGACAGCGCTAAGGCTCTCAGCTCAATCTTGCAGTGGTTCGAGGGCATTCGGCTGAACACAATTATCAGGAGAGCAGCTCGCGTTGGACAGGAGAGGTGAGCTGTGAAGAAGAAGAAGAAGAGGAGGAGGAGGGGAGAGCAACACTCCCACTGCATTTCCCAGACTAAAGCCATGACTTCACTACCTGCCGGATGGATACATGCACATAATCACTTTCTCAGCTCTTCATTAATTGCTGGCCTGTTAATTGGTAGTGGCTTTGTGTGAAAATGCGGGGGTGTGTTGACTATTTTGCGGCTCATTCTTTTAAACCACACACAAAAGTAACACCGGTATCCATTAGCAGACGGCCTGAGAAAAGCAATGCGTTTGGATGAATCTCATAAAAAACGTAAAGGTTTAACCACACACACGCACGCACGCACACGCACCACACACACACACACACACACACACACACACACACACACACACACGAGATTCAATCAACATGTACTCATCAGCAGACTAATGGAATATAATAATGCCTTTTTATCCTGAGTTTATTTGGCTTTATTTTACAGTGTCCTTGTTACACATGTTACATGTATTTACCATAGTAATAACAGTAAATTATGCATAATTACATGCAACTAACCCTAAACCAAACCCTAATCCTAACCCTATAGTAAGTACATGTAGTTAATTATTATTACTCAGTGCTTAAATATATAATCACACTGTAACAATGACACCTTAAAATAAAGAGTAAACCTTATTCTCTCACTAGTACTTTTTCTCATTTTCATAATTCTTTATACCTCCAATTAAGCAACATTCAGTACACCCCCCAAAACCCACAAATGAACGTCCTTCTCCTCGGTGATATAACAGTAGAGGAGTACATTATCCAACATGATGAATTGATTTCGTGTGAAGTTCAGACAAAGCGCTCAGTTTCTGACTCGATGCTGCAGGAAACTGCGGAGAAACAGTGGAGAGAGAGAAAGAAGTGACTCACTGTTCGTTGACGACAAAGATGCAGTTGTCTTGCGAAGGAACGCCTGTGACGGGATGCTTGCAGGTCACCTTTCGCTCATTGTGACTGTAGGAGAGAAAAGAACAAGGAATTGTGGGAATTAGAGACATGCAAGACTGATGATCACACTTTGACACTCGTAAAGAGCCGTTTGATAATTGAAATTATTGATCTAGTAATGTGATTTACAAGATTACCGTCTGAATGTTGCTTTCAGGGCGGAGAAAATTATGGTATGGTATGCAAACTGTATTTTTCATTCTGCTTATCTCTATTATTTTTTTGCAAAGCAACTGGTAGACACATGGAGGTTGATTAAGCAAAGTCAAAATGTATCTAAAAACTGAGGTGTCATTGAGTAAATATTGGCTACTATTGGCTAGTATTTTTGGTTTAGGCTACATCCTTAAGTTTAAAACATAAATAAAAATATTTAATTCATAAAAAAATTAATTAAATACAAAAGACAAATGTGATAAATGTGTATTATACTGTGCTTAAAAAAGAATAAAAATAAAATGATATACACGTATATGTAATACATTTGGAATTCAAGTATTTATCAATAAAAAAATTAATACTGTGATGTCCAATTACTCATACTGCCCATCAACAGTAACTATTTACAATATTTAAAATAAAATTATTAAAAAAAATACAAATAATCAACAATATATACATCTTTATAAACACAATAAAAAATATTTATATTGTGATCAAAAATAGGAATAAAAATATAATAAAAAATAAATGTGATAAATGATTCATACTGTAATTAAAATAAAATTATAACTAGAAATTTAAAATATATATATTTTATGAAATATTATATACACACAGTATATACAGTATATATATACACAATATTATATATGAATTGCTTGTTGTTTTGCTCATTTGCAAGTCACTTTGTATACAAGCATCTGCTAAATGAATATATGTAAATAGTTATCATTATAACTATAACTAAACTATATAACCCAACTAGATTGAGCAAAATGATCCAATAGGATAAACGTCAGCTCCTCCAGCTGATAGTCCACCTAACCCAGCTTTGACCAGTTAGATCCCATGTAAAACCACAATCTACCTTTAGAGGTCTGAGTCAAATATGATGTAACCCAGATGAAAACTCAACAGATGACATCTACCCAAAAATCTCCTCAGCAACATCCTCCTGAATAAACACACACTCACAGAAAGCTACACACCTTGAGCGAGGGGTGGTGCAGAATTTCAACATGTCTCTCTCTCTCTCCGGGGGCCGCCAGTGGCTCTGTGTCCCCTCAATCCTGTCTCTCTCTCTCTGCTGTTTACCACCAACCCAAGCATGTAGTCACTGCTGCTGCTTCCCTCAGTCATACGCCCCGATCACAAGAGCCTGAGACAGACGCCCCCCCGCCTCTCTTCTCCACCCTCTTCCTCTCTGCCATGAGGCGCCGACGTCTCAATAAATACAATTACCAGCGCAGTCACACGCAGACAGAGCCATGAGAGGACAGAGGAGGCCGTTCACACAAGAGACGGCCGTTTAGCAGTGATAAGAGCACACAACGGGCTTCTCTCTCACATGGAGGAGTCACAGGGACAGACTGAGGCATGCTGGTAATAACGTGTTTTGAGGCGAACGAATCAAGGTTGAGGAGAACTTCACAAAACATTCACACAGAGAGTTGAGGAGAAGTTCACAAAACACACACACACACGCATAAAGCATATTATTGATAGTATTTACCAAACAAATTTAGTGTAAAACCCAAGTTGTCAGACATGAGACGTGATTTTCTATTTAAACCTATAAACAATCCGAGCGATTCCGCTATCCAGTATGTAGTGTTGTCAAAAGTATTGATTTTTCGATACTGAAATATCTGAAACGCTTCCAATACTAATTTTCAGCACCCAACAGTGAGTGACACACAAACTCTGGTGTTACAGGGCTTGGATTGTGCGTATTGCGCATAATTTTACTCATTCCCGCCTCTCAGTATTAAATTTAGTTCGTTTTTACTGCTTATTGTGCTTATAAAGTGTCAGATACACACAAAATAATGTCAAAATGCTGGGCATTGTGAGTATTCATGTAAACACACGCAGTTATGTTTTAAGTGAACGTAAACAGTTGAAAAAAAAAAAAAAAAAAAAACATGTAAACGTATATTAATCCGTGTGACAGGTCTTAAAGTGACAGCAGCATAATATACCGGCTGCCAAATTAAGACATAATATTAAACATATCTATATGGGAGTTTTTCCCATGGTATCAATGTCAAAATTGTGGCCAGTGAAAATGCTGAGTGGCTAGTAACTTTGGAAAACCATTATAGCCACAGTGGTTAGTGAGCAAAAAAGTTAATGTCAAGCCCCTTTATAATATATAAATATATATATATATATAATATAATATATATATATATATATATAGATATAGATATAATATTTTATTGTATGTTTTAAATTGTAAATCTTATTTGTTTCATTAAAATATTTATACATCATGGTGATATTTGTTACACTGCCTTAATGCTAATGAAAATTTAAATAAAAAATGTTGTACATTCAATTTTAGTAGTATACATCTTTTTGCATTACGGTAATGACAATTTTGGAGGAAATCTGCTTATGGCAAGAAAATTATTTCTCAATGCAAAATATATAATACAAAATAATACAAAATTCCACAGAGGTTGATGCCCACACATAGCCACTGAGCAATTGGATGTATGATGGATGGAAAAGCGGTTGTTAAAGTGATTATCATCTTTCCAGAGTGAGAGTTGCCTTGGCAACAATAAATTAACCAGTACACAGCACAGAAACCGCGGGCACGGTCGTCCCAAACGGTTTCAGCAACCAAAGTTTGAGTCAATTGAGTCAATCATTTCGCTCTCAGTGGCTTTCAGATTTCGAGATGAGAAGCACAAAAGGACACAGAAGACCTAAGGATCGTGTCCAAGGTGAACGAGGGACAATCAATGTTACTGTTACTTAGTCTTTAGGACAAACGCAGAGTTAAAAGCTTTCAAAAAGGAGATTAGATAAAGATTTTCAGTCAGCCATGACAACATAAAGACCCATAATCCTCATGACGGCTACTGGTAAAGAAAACACTCTGCTTGGGCTCAGCCCTAGTTAACACTGCTCACTGTATCAGGAGAGTACATGTGACACAACACCATACGTTATGTCACGTATAGAGCGCTGCGGGGAGCCGGGGACGTCTTCATGCATACATCATGCCGACAGCAGATCGCATAAAATAGCTTGCCGTTTTCAGAGACTCTCATCTCTCCTCTCTGCCTTCTCTCTCTCTTCTCTCTCATCTCTCTCTCTCTCTCTCTCTCTCTCTCTCTCTCTCTCTCTCTCTCTCTCTCTCTCTCTCTCTCTCTCTCTCTCTCTCTCTCTCTCTCTCTCTCTCTCTCTCTCTCTCTCTCTCTCTCTCCTCTCTCTCTCTCTCTCGGTATAGGAAAACTAGGTATAGTTCAATTCAGCATGTCAAATCTTTAGATTTTTGGCCATACCGGTCAGAAGCATAGACTGTAAAAAAAAGATGGACGACGCCCCTTCACTCTCTTCTATTGATGAAAACTGAAGCCGCCAACGTCCTAATATGGCGCTAACATCTTGTGCAGATTTGGGACCTGCTTCTGCCAGTAGTGAAAAAAATCATCATCTCGACGTCACACATATACAGCGACACCCAATGCTTTTAAGTGATTTTCGGTGGGAAATTGTAGATCTCGGAGACAAATGTGCAAAGTTTTTGTTTTTGCTAGTTGGCGCTTAACAAGTGTTCAACAAGTAAACCCGTGATATTAAGGTCCTGCCCTCACTCCCGCAGTTAATTAAAAATTTACTGTGTGAAATAAACCGTTATGGACTTGTAGAAATGACTTCAAGTAGAAATCTCCTCCCGAAAATCCCGGCGTTTAGGTTAGAAGTTTAAAAGTTTAGAGAAGCTGTCAATCACAGCTGTCAATCAAGACGTCACATTCACGTTTCTAAAGCATCAAATACCTAACTAAGACCAAACGTATTTTTAAAAAAACGAACACAAACTTAAATCAGCATGATAAGAACTACATAAAAAGACAAAAAACATCTTTGTTGTATTTTAAGTGTAATTTGATTGTTTGGTTTCCATCACGACCATTAGACTTTATGGGGACGGGAGGCGTGATTTATAAGCTATACTGGGACCAGCCACCGGGGGGATCGATCGAGACGCTTTGGCTTCACTTTTCAGCGCTTATTCAGAAGTTATAAGCAAAAATATCTCATGTCCCCTAGGTGGCACTGTGCCAAAACTGTCATGGATGTCATAACACAGAGTTTGGTGTGAAAATGCTGCCTGATCTAGCGGACATAGAAAATCCTGAGATACGAATCGCCTCAGGTTCATTTCACCATGCTCTTCGTCAAATTTGTGAGCAGAAATGCTTTGAACAGCTTGGACAAAATGAAGTGAACCTAGGCTTGTTTTTCTCTCATGCTCTTCAAAGAGATGAGCACCTAATTTGATTAATGGGGTAAAACTAGTAATATTAGTAATGGAGTACATAGAGCGTATGATAGCTCATTTTCTGCTGGGTCATTGTGAAAGCCCGCGGCGCAGAGGGAAACTGCTGAAAATCACAAGTGGCTGTTTGAGCTTTCACAGAGATATGCTCATGTGATCATTCAACAAACATGGAGCTCATGAATGAGAGCTTTCTGAGAAGTGGCTGTCCTCGCCACCGGCTACAGAGACGAGAGTCAGAAAACAACACGCCACATTAAAGACGTGATGAGACTGGAGTAATGGATGTTGTGGAAATGATAGGACATGTCGGTATATTCACTTAAATCCCTGTTGCACTTCATAGCAATAGCAATCAGTGATGTCGAGGGAAATTCAGTAATGATTATTTTATTGGAATAAAATCAACAAGCATTTTCCGGTTTTCCTTTACTCTGACGGCAAACAAGCACATTACAAATCACACTAATTGGTTGTAAACACAATTTGTCAAAGCTCAAGCCACAGGCTAAGAGAGAAAGAGCAAACAGAGAGAGCGATCATGACAGCAAGTGATAATGCTTTTAAAAGCGGAGCAGCATGTAAGGGAGAATCAATATAAAGTGGGCAACAAGTTAAAAATGGTTTCTGTATACACACACAAGCAGCTTTTAAGATGATACTGTACATCAGTGAGAAAAAATAACAGAAAAAAAATCGGACTTTTGATGTGTACAAAATAACATTTATACTGTACATATTTTTGCAGTATGCATACTGTACCAAGTATGCAATGTGCATGGCAAACTCTACGAACAATCATAACCATATCACACTACACTGAAATAGCATCCCATTATGAACATGGCAACTACAATTATTTTGACTCATCATTTGCCAACAGCAAGATTTTTATTCAGAAATTAACTATAAAAGTATAAAGCCGCACATTTCGAAGTCCTCTAAATGATCAACATGCTAAAAAATATATTTAAGGTAAAGAAAACGAATGATATAATAGCTTTTTTATATTATTAGTAAAGGCTATTTTAAGATAAACATTTAACCTGACTGAAGTAATGTAGTGTAGGTTCACTTGATTATCCATTAATCCATAAAAAAATCATATTCAAATGTGAGTAACAAATATGATCATCAGGCTTTTGGGGAAGTACCGGTATTATTTATTCATCTCTCAATCATCATTGTATTGCATTGCAATAAATGTTTTAAAACTACAGGGCTTTTTCATAAATCTAAACACTTAAATATAATTTTACTACAAGATATTATTGGGTGATGAGATGGCGGATTTCATCTTACTTTTTGGCCATATAAATTTCAGCATCTGCAGCATATTAATAAAATAAATACAGAACAAAATATGAGCTCCATTTTCTCAAAAAAGAAATCAAAAAGCCTGATGTATCAAGATATTTAGATATCGTCTAAAGGTTCATAAACTATACAGTATATTATATATTATATATATACACTGTATATATATGTTTTAATATATATATATATATATATATATATTTATTTATTTACAGACTTATTTCATGTCATACTTATTCTAGAGTATAACGAATACTGTGTACACTTCGTACTGCATATTAAAACAAAATGCAGTGTATAGTGTGTACAGCATTATCTTATTTACTGAGTAAATGACATGAGAGTGTGTACGTCCAGCCATTATGATCATTAAAAGTCTATACAGTCTCAAAACACTGAATAAAAGGTGGCTATAATTGACGTGACCCAGTTGCTAAATTTAGTTTCACATTCTCTGAAAGGTTCTTCCGGAAATAAACAATGTTTTTCAATGTTTAGTGTTCCTCTGGGCATTCAGAAGCTCAGGGAGAAAATGGACAACGAAGTATTTGCTCCCAGTGGAGCGTCTGCCATTCACACAGACGACCTTTCAGAAAGGCCAGCATGCCCGCGCGCCCTCCCGTTACCCTCGCTGCTTTCACACCAGTCAGAGCACAGCTTTCTGCAAGAGCCTTTCCTTCACACACACACACACACGCTGATGACTGAAAGAGTTTGAGTTTTTGGTGATAGCCCGTGTGGCATGATGGATCATCATGTATGCTGTGGTGATTTTCCAAGACAAAACACATGGGAAATGCTGATTATACTCAAATTACCGTAAAACTTCAAATAATAGCCGAGTCCCAAATAAACGCCTGTCTCTTTTACACGCCTGGTGTGGCGACAGGTTTGGGTAAATAAAGGCTGGTCTCAAATTTTTAGAGAGAGAGTTAGAGAGTTAGAGAGAGAGTTGAGAGAGTTAGAGAGAGAGAGAGAGCGAGAGCGAGAGAGAGAGAGAGAGAGACGAGAGCGAGAGCGAGAGGAGAGAGAGAGAGAGAGAGAGAGAGGAGCGAGAGCGCGAGAGAGAGAGAGAGAGAGAGAGAGAGAGAGAGAGAGAGAGAGAGAG
Source organism: Chrosomus eos (assembly GCA_036326025.1). Taxonomy (NCBI): domain Eukaryota; kingdom Metazoa; phylum Chordata; class Actinopteri; order Cypriniformes; family Leuciscidae; genus Chrosomus; species Chrosomus eos. The sequence continues at coordinate 3,834,168 of CM070822.1, read as the reverse complement.
AGAGAGAGAGAGAGAGAGAGAGAGCCCCGGCTGCGCACGCGCACTCTCACGTCTTCAAACAATACGAGCGCCGTCTTGCTCTCTCTCCCTCACGCATATTAATCAAAATCAATTGACACGATAGTAAAAGGTCGGAAGACCGCAGTTTCACGTGGAGCATTTGGAGATTTTTTGTGATTAGAGACTCTAGGAACAACATCTCAACACTAAATTATAAAGGCCTGTCTCATATATACGCCTGTCTCAAATAGAAGCCGGTGCAGTTCGACGATTTGGGAAAATACAAGCCCGGGCTATTATTGAAGTTTTACGGTATGGTATTTCCAAAACCAAATTTCTCAAATTAATTAATTTCGACATCGAAAGCTAGTAACTCCATCCTTTGCTTAACAGTCAACCTATAAAACATCTATTTTACTTCAGTAATGAAAGAGGATATTCAACAAGGAAAAAAAAACTTAGGATAGGACTTATTAGGCTGAATTATGAAAAGTGGATATACTAGAATTTAGATTTGCCAGATTTGAATGCAAGTATGCTAAAGCAATGGCTAAAAAGCTATTGGTTAACGTTATTCAATATATTGCATTGCTTGACAAGAACGCTTTTACATTCCAATTAAAATCATGAATGTATTTGAAATACCATGTTAATAATAGGATAGGTTACACATTTTGACATTTACAAGACAAGCTATCTGAAGCACATGTCTAAAAACCATGCATCTCCCTAGTTCTCAAACACTATTAAGAAGATAAAGGACATTTATATGAGTATATGAATAAAATGAGCCGCTTCTGCCAGTCTTAAAGCTAATGATGCATTTTAGTTTAGATGAATCATCTCTGAATGAATGAATCTCTCTCCAGCATCATCTGATCTGAAAGCCCAGCTAATAATTAGTAAATGACTCAATGAAAAGAGCGATATATGCCACACATATCAGGCTGTACTCGTTCATTGTAAAACGCTCATAATGCCGCACTGTTTGGATGAGATACCGACCAGCTGCAAATGTCAAACTTTTGATAAAATCTTAATTTAAAAGTCTCTGAAGAACAACCAATGGAGAATAAACGTTCGTGGCATTCACATCTAAGAAACATCACAGGCTTTGGTGCAGTTTAAGAAAAATGTCTAAAAAGCGGCAAATCCTGGACAGGCTTATCTTATTAAGAAAAAGGGCCAATATAAGCCGCCCATGTAGAATCTACTGAAGCCGTTTCAACCGTGCAAATGGAAAGAAAGAGCAAATCCTCTCATTTGTAGTAGTAATTCCTTCCAGAAGTCTGATTCCAGAATAAGTGATTGTATATTTCATAAGCGGGTTAACAAAAGAGAATTTGGGAGTATACGGAGGTCATGGCACAGATTGGTTGTGGCGAAAGAGCAATTGGCACTTATTAAGACATGTATCATGCAATTATGCATGGTCATGTACATGCTCAATGTTTATGTAAATGGTCCAAATGAAAGAAGAGGATCTCAGAGGTCCATTGTGCAGTTCACACGAAGCCAGAGCTTTCCCTATCCGATCTTTTTTTTATTCCTCGTTCTAATTTTTTTTAGAGTCGTCTCAAGAAATATATGCGTACACACGAAACCACCTGAAACGATGTGGTATACATGCCAGACCAGTATGTGGCGCTGTAATTCTGCCACAGAGATACACTAAACAAGGAGAAGAAGATTTGGAGCATTCGCATAACCCAGGCGCTATACGAACCCAACACGACAGCAATGTGAAGACGAAGATTGCTCACCGTAGAGCATAGAGCAGAAGATTTTGCTTTAGTAAAGCTAAGGCTCAGTAGCATCTGCATCTCTGTTGTTAAGCAGCTCTAACAAGAAAAAAAGTGGCGTTGTTCAGCTGAAGTCAGTTCAGTGTTGATTGGTATCATTCAGACACTGCTTCAGTGTTATAATATGAAACATTAGATTAAAAATAATGCTTGAAAATGAAGAATTATCTGCTGAAAAAATCTATTGTAAAGCTCAAGTTTGCTGTTCTAAGTTTGTCTGTTTTGAAGGGTTTTTGTTTTAGACCAAGCTTGGAGATCACCATAAACTATATACGAGCAGAAACCAGGTTTTATTAGCAACACATTTTATATATTGCAATAATGGTGTATAACATGCAAAAAACTAAAACACAATACTCTATCGTTCAAATGTTTGGGTTTAAAGATTGTAATGCGTATGCTCACTAAGACTGCAAAACTTCAGTAAAAACAGTAATATTGTGAAATATGATTAAAATATTATGTGCAACACCACTTTTGGTGTGTGTTATTTTAAAAACAATGATATGATGTGTCGCATGTAATCTTGGTGCAATATAATGTGATTTATCGTGTGTTGATTGCACCTGCTCCTGCAATCACCAGCACATTACATCATCAGCACAGTTAGAAAACAGCTTGATGGAGCCGTCAAGTAGTTCCTCTCCCGCGAGCACAAAAACACACAGATCTGCTCATGTCTGGCACAGGCTTGCGTTGGTGTTGCTAATAGTAACCGCTGCAGATGGCTGTTGTTGTGCCAGTAATGGCAGGGCTGTATTCGCGCTCTTTTGCCCTAAAAAGCATGGCAGGAGGAAGTTCGGAAAAAGCAAAACAAGAGGCTCATTCGGAGGCAGATGGGCTGAGAGTGCGGCTCCCGTCGAGATGCTTCAGAAAGCTTCGTAATGGAGACAAAACACACACACTCGAGCGCTGGTTCAGATCAGATAACGCCACAGAAAACCCGTTCTTCCAGCTCACAAACGCTGATTAGAGACGCACAATCTGGACACCTGATGAGGGCCAGTCCCTCCCCGCTCTGTGATTGGACGACGACATGCAGGACTGTCAGTAAATCTCAATTAAAAGAACAAGTGTGCGAGATGTTAACGCTGAGGTTTCACCGTCTCCCGGAGGTGGGTGATGGAGTGGCTTGTTAGTCACTGAACGTCTGAAGTTTTGCAAGAGCAGATGTGGTGAAGAAAAGGGCCAATTATTCTCTCACAGTAATGGGTTTAAGAGGGGGAACGCAGCCCACGTTCAAGAGGGCGGGCTTGCTTACAGTGCACACGCATAAAATAACATATGTCATCTCAGCCGGTGGCAGAAGGGAAAGAAAAATAAAATGCATAGCGCGTTGTTCGCACGACTTCATTAAAGACGTTTGGTGGTGTCGTACTGGGACGTTATGACTTCACACCAATGACTATAAAGTTTTAACAATCAATCTAAGTATAATTATGGTCATCACAAATGTGCAAAACAAACAACTTTGGCAATATGAGACGATATGAGGTCATGTCACTGGTTAAATCCAGAAAAATCCACAATTTTAACCATTGTTGGAAACATTATGTTGAAAGCATAATCACACAAGTAAACCATATACTGTTTTTAACAGTGTTCTAGTGGTTTTTTGGATATTTTAATGCAAAAATCTTACATATTGTACCTTAAAACTGACTTGGAACTACTTGTACATTAAACGTTATTAATGAACACCTTCCAGCCAATCAGAATCGATTATTCAGACAGACCATGGTATATATATATATATAGTGTGTGTGTGTGTGTGTGTGTTAGGGCTGCACAATATATCGAAATAATCGAAATATCGCAAATCTATATATCGTGATATGCATATCGCAACGGCTTGCAATAACTTGGGTCATTAACAAAAGACGAAAAAATCACTCCCTGCTCTCGGCTTAATAACTTTTGTAGCTTTAATAAGAATCAATATTTAATTCATACAGTGAAAACTAAGCAGTGTTTTATTTTTACATTTGATTATTCAGTTTCTGTTGTTAAATAAACCTAATGTAGGATAAGCTGAAACCCTGAACCCCGTGGTTAACACTTTTTTCTTGTCACAAAAAGAATTTGAAACATGTATGTAGCAGGGATGGAAATTAGCACCCGCCACCAGCCAAATGCGGGTGATTTTGTGTTGTGGCGGGTAAACTCGCTTCACCTACCGGCCACCGTGGCGGGTAAATAAAAATTGCATACTGTTTCACCCGGACGGCAGACACTTTTAGAGGCACACCTTCAACACCCGCGCCGCGCGCTTCTTCCGTCGAGGTTCGGCGTGGGAGCACGAGAGGCAAATGGAGAGCTAGCCGCGAGCGCATGGTCTATTTTTAGGGCGGGGTAGCTCTCTTGTGTAGTAAAGAGCTAGCCGCGCGAACATCTACCCGCGCGCTTCTTCCGTCGAGGCTTGAGTGCGAGAGGCGGTTTGCCGTCCCAAAGGCGAGAGAGAGATGCGAGCGCGATCAGTGGAAACATAAAAACATACATACAGGACATCATTCTAACTGCAAAGTGTTTACTTATTTGTGTACACTCGCAATAAAACACAACATTATACTTTTGTCACACTCTAAACTCTTGTCAAACTGTAGCCTAACCTACAACTGTCACCCAACCACACACACACGCACGCACGCACGCAGTTTTAAAAGCAAAACATATTTATCCAACCCCATTTCAAAACATTCAAAACAGGTTACATCTTTTGGACATTCATCATATCGCATTGGTTTTCATTTCTTGTCCTCGGAGTCAGAGCACTAATCTGTTTTTTTTTTTTTTTTAAGTTACACATTCTACATTGATTAAAAAAGAAAATCAAATGTGTTTTTAATGGTAGTATTATTTTATACGGAAATCAATTATTTATAATTCAGATGAGAATAAAGTTAAGGTTAATTAAAATTAAGGAAAACAAATAAATTGATCTGATAGCAAATTAATTTTAAATTCATTCAGGTACAATTACCAAACATCTCAAGGTCTTTTTGTATTTTTATTAATTTAATTAATAAACTAATTGTATAAAACTATTGTCAGTGCACTACAAATAAACTGGTTCTATGCCTTTATTAATAAAACGTATACAACTTAAAAATACAAGGCTTAGAAATTTATAAAAATGCCTTCTGCATTTTTGTTTTGCTTTTTACTCCATTGTACCGAAATCGTACCGAACCGTGATGTCTGAACCGAGGTATGAAACGAAACGTGACTTCTGTGTACTGTTCCACCCCTAATGCAATACAGTTTCATTATTGTTCATTATTATCCATACCTTACTATAAATAATTTGTGCGACTAAATCATGTTTTGCGCCAGTAACTGAAAAAGTTAGTAGCGCAAGTGCCAGCAGTGGAAAAGGTTAGTGTAGTTCCCTGTCCAGCATAGAGTGCGGTTCAGCATCGGTTCAGTTGTTTAATCTGCCCTACTCATTTAATTAAATGTATATCAGTTCATGGTTTGTGTGTGTATAAGAGAGAAAGAGAAAATGTCAGTATTGCATTGAGACTTGAGATTAAATAAACTGCTTGTATTGTAGATCTTGTAGTATTAATTTTCACATTGTAAACACATTGTCAGTTAAAAACAAGAAAGTGGCTGGTAAAAACATTGAGTGGCTGGTAGATTTTGAAATCCACCAGCCACAGTGGCCGGTGGACAAAAAAGTTAATTTCCATCCCTGGTATGTAGGTTATATAATTTTAAATAATATTTTAAAGATAATTTAAGTTTATTTTACACACTTTAAGCATTATCATATCGCATATCAAATATCGCATTATTTAATTATTGCATTTTTCTTCAATATCATGCAGCCCTATGTGTGTGTGTGTGTGTGTGTGTGTGTGTGTGTGTGTGTGTGTGTGTGTGTGTGTGTGTGTGTGTGTGGGTGTGTGCTGCGTGCGTGTGTGTGTTGCGCGGTGTGTGGCGCGTGTGCATGCGTGCGTGGTGTGTGTGCGCGTGTGTGTGTGTGTGTGCGCGTGTGTAATCTGAGAGGGAGCAGAGGGTGTCTGTGAGAACACATGGTGGCTCACGGATGAGAAAGGATGACAATCGTCTAAATGCTGTAGGACAAGAAAAAAAACTACATTGTGTGTTGGTCTGTTCTGAGGGCCGTGACCTGGATCTCAGCGCATCAATACAGCAACAACTCATTACAGTCACGGAGAAACAAATCTCCAGGAATGGATTCTGAGCCATGACAACAGTTGCCATCTGGAAGCACAATGAATCCCTGATTTTCTGCAGACATTAACAGACGAAAAATACATGACTGAAACTCTTCCAGACACTTTCACAAACTTAAATGAAGCAGCGACTTCGCATCTAAAATCATGACCGCAACTCATGTGCATGCAGATTAAAAATGTTTAGGACACTAAACAGCTTAACAGAAGTTATTTGGTGCAAAATGACCAAAATAATGAATCTAGGTGCTATGCAATACTCTGAGAAAGTGCACTGTGCTCTTGTAAAACAAACATCTCCTCAAATGCAGTAAACTTCACAAACCTTCTCATAAACATCGAAACACTGGGCCTGGAGTTCATGCTGCAAAAACAACACCAGCTTCGCTTCTTCGGCCTCATTCATGACTGAATCCTAAAGCTCTCGTCCACTTCTAAAGCTGAGCTGTGGAGACTGAAGACAGCCGATGATGTCTCCATCTATCCACACCAGCATCTGCTTCCCATCAAAACACACATTTATATCCACTTTCAGAGCTCTATACATCATCTCTGTGTGTCTGAATGATACAGGCTGACACTCGACTATTTGTGGGGAACAGATGAAAGTAAAAAGCCATTGCAGTAATATTTAGAGATGGTAGATGTGATGGTAAACCCAATGGGCTCTTAGTATGTTTCAGGGGAAATACATGAGTGCTGCCCTAGGAAGTATTCTTGCTGATATTATATAATGCATCGCACTGCTAAAAATAGTATATTAAGATCAGTTTTTTTCCATTAAAAATATAGCTAAACACCCTTAAAACTTAAACAAGTCTTAAGATTTATGCTGTTATATATATTTTTTTTTTCTTAAAATAATTATCGCTATTATATTACACGTTAAATGACTTCTAGTCAACATGAAATGGCATTAGCAACCTCAAAGAAAAAGCTGCAATTTTCAAGAAAAAAAAATATAGAACTTGATTTTATCCAACATAAATTGGTTGAACTGTGTAAAGTTACTTCTTATTTCTTTGGATTAACATGTACTACTTTTTTTTTTATTAAAACGATCCAAATGTATTAAGAAATTCTGATTTTGTGTTGATTTTGCAGGATATCATCTTCATTGTGGAAATAAATCTGCAGCTTTAAGTCCTCTGGGACAGAAGGTTTACAGACTGGCAGAACTTTTAAAAACAGATGGTATTGTAAGTGCTTGACCTGGATTGATCTGAACACGTGGCGTCCACACAGATGGGCGTATCTGGTTACACACTCGAGCCCAAAAATCATACGGGGTGGTTAGGGTCATATTTCTCAAAGTCTTCTCACTGGACGTCTCTTTGAGGTTCATGACAGTGCATCTCAACAGAAGTGTGTGTGTTTGAGTATTAAAGCAGAGGGACAGAAGTGAATCAGGACACAGTGAACGCCTGCGGGAATGACGTGTGTGTGTGTGTGTGTGTGTGTGTGATGGAGGTCATGTGTTCCTGTTTCTCCAAGCACACATCTGTGTCCAGCAGCTGTAACTAAAGCTCGCCTGCGGCCCATGTGTGAGTGTGTGACATACGGGTTATACGGGACACACTCACATGTGACACTTAGTTTGCCTGTAAATGCAACACAGGACTTTGAGACTACAAATAAAATGACGATAGATGTGATATAAAAAATGCTATATAAATAACGCGAAATGCTGCGATTTTATATGAAATTAACAAATTAGTGATGTTAACGCAATTAACGCAGCAATCTGTTATTTATGTCATTCTTTTGCTACAGGATCCCGCTCTTATTAGAAAATATTCATGCGCGACAAGTTAAAAGAGAGCGCGCTGCCTGTGAATGTCGTGACTGATGTAGCCGTGTTTCCATCCACACGTTTTTATCTGCATTATGTGATATCAAATGAAAAATGGCTTATGAAAACAGTAAAATTTGATTGAATTTCATAAATATCGACTAAAATGAAATGCGTTCGGTCTCATGGGATTTTATCTTGATGGATATACGGCTTATGCGATAAGAAACATCATTATGGCGCGATCCATTTTGTCCAGCAAAACTTTGTTCGCAAATGTTTGCTTGAATGTTGTGCAAAAATGAATGGAAACACCGATGTCTCAAATCAATTCGATATACCAATTTGATCGCAAAACAGCATGTGACGTCATTACGCACAGGTTTTTATTCGCGTTAAAGCTGTTGGATGGAAACACACTTTCACCAGCTTTATTTCGCATGAGTTTTTTTACCGAACTTCAGATAATTCGATTGACAAGTGGATGAAAACTAGGCTAGTGACTCACAGAAAGACGCGTGCCAGTATCATGCGCTTGCACAGACCGCGCGCCAGAATACAGTTCTCTTTCGCGCTTGAACGAACAATAACACACAATAATGCCAAAAGGACGTTTTGTCGAGTATCTTCATAACATACGAGGACGTAAAGAGTTGTGAGAGAATGACGCATGCGTGAGATCCGTGTCTCTGTCAGCAGCGGCTGCTCTTAAAGGGCCAGCAGCCAATAAAGCTTTCTGTCAGTAAAGTTAATCAAACAACAAAGGGAACAGAGAAAATTATATTTTTCGAAGCCTTAAAAATGTTTAAAAAAATTGATAGCTGTAATGAATCACAACGGAATCACTGTAAATGTTGGATGGCTATAATTAATGTTTAAAATGGCGAGGGGTCATTTTTATCCAGACATCAATTCATTATAGGTGCTATTGATCATTATAGGTGTTATCAATCATTTAGTTCAGGGGTGGGGAACGTTGATCCTGGAGGGCCATTGTCCTGCAGGGTTTAGCTCCAACCCTGAAAAAAACACTCACCTGCCTGTAACTTTAGCAATCCTAAAGACCTTGATTAGCTTCAGGTGTGTTTAATTAGGGTTGGAGCTAAACTCTGCAGGACAATGGCCCTCCAGGATCAACGTTCCCCATCCCTGATTTAGTTGTTGTTGCTAGTTTGAGTTGAGAAATACAAATTTCAGAATTATCACTAATCTGTGTGTGCATTTTCCTTGAGAACCAAGCAAGTTGACTTATGAAACCATTTGATTATTATATCGCAATCGCAATATTGACCTCAATAATCGCAATATGACATTTTCCCCAAATCGTGCAGCCCTAATAGAGAATGTGAAACCGTAAAGATCAATGCGCAATTACTGCTCAAGTGTAGTCATTGCTCATGAATATTAATGACTTGATCAGACGTTGACTGGCAGACGTCGTGCACTAATCAGCTGGTGAATTACACAATCTGCTGACATCTTGGCTAATGAATATTTAATAAGTAAATTGACACGATGCTCCCAGAAGGATACCAGGCAACATCTGCACAACCCAAGTAACATTTTACACACCATGCCTTTGTTTCACATGCAGGACGTGTAGTTTCATTCAACAGAATTGAACTATTTTAACTTGATATACCAAAAAACGATGTGGTAAATGACAGTCAAAGATGTTCATGTACTATTGTTTAAGATAATTCACTGTTGTCAACACTGTTTACATTAGACAAATGTGCTGTAAATAATTTTATATAATATTTGTGCATTTTTGTAGGATCTGAAATGTCTACAGACTGGTGTGGGTGTGATATAGCCTAGTGGATTTTATCTTTATTGTTTTGTTTTTTTTTAAATGCATTGTAGAATTTATAAATGTTATTTATCTAATATATTGTTGATATTGCTTAAATGCTTATTTAAAAAGAAGAGTGGTATGTCCATTTATTAAATTATTTTCGCTTAGCAGTTAGTAGCGCGCGCCCGTGATGTGCTTCGTTCAAGAGTAAAAAGGACGACCAGGAAGCCGTCACTGAAGCGCTCGTTTTATTTATTCTTTTATCTTTTTAGACTGGAGCCCAAAGCTGAATCCTGGAAACGGTCCCATGGATGAGTCCCTCCATCACTCCATCTGCCCTTATGAGTCCCTCCATCACTCTATCTGCCCTTACTGCAGATTGTGAAGTGCAGCAGCAAGCAGGCACGGCTCAGCTCTGATAAATTGATCAGGATAAAGCCCAGAATGCGAACCGCTGTGTTGAGATGGCAGTAGGGGTTCACCGCCTGTAAATACATGCTTTTAGTCTGAAAAAAGTTTTGTTTCATGCGTTGTTGTCTTGTATATGCATTTGTTTATTGTGATGGTTACTTTTATTTGTTCGTTTACTCATTTATTCATGTTTATTATTGTTGTCAGTAAATAAAATATAATTATTTAGCCTAATGTATGCATTAATTCATTGCTTGACTGGAAATTGAGATGTCTTTACTGCATTTATAGCTAGTGTGTAGCTATTCGTGTATAGCTAACTATCATATGACAAAACAAATTACATTCGGCTTGTTTTATTAAATTATATCATTTTTAGTAGGCTATATAAAAAAGTAATATAATTAAGTATTGGTCAGCATTTGCAATGCAATTCATTCTAAGGTAATATTAATTTTTAAGGAGCGATACTTATATAAAGTATAAAATCAACAGTTTCCTCCAACGGAGAGATCTTCGAGCTGCTCGTCTCCTTTGTGCAGACATTACAAACGCTGAGGAAAACTGTTTGTGCTGTCGAGTTACTGATGTGAAGTGTTAGTGCACCTGTCGCTCATATCATTTAAACTTATAAACTTATTACATACAAGATCATGTAAAGATTGATCTAACAATGAACAATAATGACAAAGCAGAAAACATAAAGACCATTGGTTTGTGTACATCATAATATGATATTTATACACAGGAAAAAAAGAACAATAACAAGGCGAGATACTCTTTATATCTACTTATTTATTTATACTATTCATATCTTTTCACTATTCATATTCATAGTTCTGAGGAAAATAAATAAATTAACAACATATTCAAGAGATGACGTTTTTTGAGGTTTCTTAATAATAATAAATATATCGTTATAAGGATAAAACTGCTTAAATCAACCCTAAATGTATTCACAAAAAAATCGGCAGCTGTTTCTTACACAATACAACAAAATGAGCAACTTTCATCAATATCAAGATATTTACAGATAGATGAATTAAACGTGTCGTTCATCTTTTAAGTTGTTGCGCTTGTGATAACGCGTCGTAGGTCACATGATAACGTAAACATGGCGATGATGTCCGGATCGCATTCATACTCAACGAGATTTGGCTATAAAGTACCTACTCTTTTAGCGCTCGTTAAGTAGGTACTCATTGAAATTAAGTACCTACTCATTGAGTATGCGGTTTGGAACGCAGCCAGTGTGATCAGTGTAGTCTGATTCACAAATGACTCTTATGAACCAGTTTTTTAAATGAATCATTTCACAATGACTCCGTAATATTAGAAAACTTTAGATGCAATTGAGAGTTTTTATATGGATTACATATGAGCATAAATATTGAGCATGCCATTATAATAAAAACTGGTAAATCGATGTTATCTTGATAGATTATTATTTCATCATAAAAACGGTGATATTTACAGATATTTGCTGTGTTTATTGAGCTGTTTTGTCTGCTGTCCTTCACGGCACACTGTTTATTTTGGGATGCATGCGGAATGATGAATGGAAGAGGAATGTCGACGCATGTTGCCAAGGTAACAGTGTGATATTTACCGTATCGTCTATGACGGGGAGGAGAAGACAGACGAGGACAGGTAAAGAGTGGGCCGTAATGTCAGATGAGTCAAGCAAACACTGTAAGCGGAGAGATGGGAGAGACGGGGATTTCGTCACGCTGACCCGGAAGGTCAAGGAGATGGCGGAGCACACACACACACACACACACACACACACACACACACACACACACACACACACACACACACACACACACACACACACACACACACACACACACACACACACACACACACACACACACACACACACACACACACACACACACACACACACAGGCTCTGTCAGACACATTAAATGTCAGTGGTGTGGACAGGTCTGCCCTTTCCAGGTGGACAGAGTTAGCAGCTGAGGTTGTCTGGAACAGGAAAAATTTTATTTTCTAGTCTAAGAGGTTTTAAGTGATTTTAAAGGGATTTTTTTAGGAGGTGAAATATAATAACAATATAGATATGCATTATACTTTTCAGAGAGCCGACATTTCTGTATTTAAAATCCTTTTTTTATTGATTTCATGTAATATTGTAATTTCTGAGATTTTGAATTTGGGGTTTTCATAAGTGTAAGCCATAAAAATTATAACTTTTGCACGATATTCAAATTTTTCGAGTGTCACCTCTATTTTATGAGCAAAAATAGCGTAATGACAACAAAAAAACAAGCCATTTCTATAATAGATTTAGTTTGTTAGCACCAACCCTTAATTTCAGAGCTGTGAAGTAAGGGAAAGTATGTAACCTAGTAAAGTCTCTATTTCATTCATTTAAATAATTCATTGGCTCTCTTTTTCGTGCATTCTGTCTCAAAACAACACTAGGCGATAACAGCAACATTCACGTCGTCTTGTTTGGCCAAACAAACCACACATTAATATTTCATTCTGCTCTTCAAACCAAAAAAACGGTCCGTTGGAAAGTTTTCAAAAGCAGATATCATGAAACAGCAGCGCAGTTCAACGGAAAGACGAAGTCGGGACAGATACAAGATCAAACCCGGTTATCAAAGCCCTCAGGCCTCTGATAGACCAACACAATAATGTATGTAATGAAGGGTCGGTGCTGAGGCTGAAAGCTCACATGAGTTCCTAGTAACTTTGCTAATACAAAAACGTGTGCCGCTGATGGCAATATTTCATATCTACAATCCTTTCAGCTTATGTTGGAAATTCTGAGGAAATGGATGGATATAATATTACATGCCACGCTCTCATAAACCATGTTATTTTCCCCCTTCTGTACTGGGCTCGCTCAGAGTTGGGCAAAAGTTGTCGAGACATGGTCTTTGTTGGAGACAGTGGTTTGGCAGAAGATTTCGAGTTCTTGGGGCATTTCACTCTGAAACCAGCAAACCGCCAATCATGTGTGCTGAACTATTATTATTTCCACAATAACAGTGGATAAAAGTAAATAAAGTTATAAAGAGAACTCTATTTGCTATTCTGAATTTTTCTTTTTGCATTTCTTTCTTTTCTTTTTTTGTTGCAAATTGGCAACAAAATCGTTTATCTGCACTTACAGTTCAAACGCATCCAATCAGAAATTTGAATCAGAACTTTAGAGAATTAATGCAAAGAAACTTTGTTTATGAAACAATAATAAAAGTAGACATAAGCATCCAATAAATGTATAATTATAAAAAAGTATAATCCAGCATATATATCCAGTATATATATAGTAACTAAAGACTAGAAATGTTTAACTCCAAAAGAAATTTTAAGAATCGTACCTTACCCCATACAAAATACATTAAAATAACAAATAAAAAAAATAATAAACTAAATTATTATAATAACAATAATATTAACTCTAAGAACGTTTAAAAATGCTAGACAAGACGACAAAAATAAAACCATAAAACCACAAAAAAATGCTGTATTCTGCTGCCAGTCTAGTAGTTGACGTCACCTTGTAAAGAAACACTACGCGTCTATAACACATAATATGGAATATATAATATGCATTTTCACAAACTCAAGTTTTTGTAGCTTGATAAAAACTGTATAGTTTTCAAAATCTTGCACTTTGAAACCAGTTTTCAAAAAGCTTGCGTTTTTAGGCCCCCAAAACGCCATTGTCGTGTAAATAAAAGACCAAAATGTTTCACGTTAGTTGGAAACGTGTTGTGTAAACGGACCCTAAAGGGCCTTACACACCGGGACGAATATTGGCGCACGTTATTCGTCAGCGTTTTTCAACGCGTTTTTTGTGTTCACCCCCAATCGATTTTTGCTGACGATGAGCCGAGTAACAATGCAAATTCATTCCCTGACATTAGATGGCGCTTAATGTAAAACAGAAATACCCCGGTACACAAAGTGGTACACAACTTTACGCTTCTGACACTCGCTTTTCACTCAGAAGAAGAGCAAGTTTGTCGCATTTGTCATATAGTTCATGTTCCCGACACCAACGAGACCAGCAGCTCTACATTCATCTTGCCTTGCATCTTCCTCGTCTTATTTCTTCCCGGCAGTGTAGACGCTGTATATCTTATTCGGCGTCACGTATGTGTGCTCGGCAAGACCGTTTTGTGTTTGAGCGCCCCCAAGTTGTGTTTTACTGTAACTTCAGAAGCTCCAGACATGTGAGCAAAAGCGCCAATCTCATATTTGTTTTATAATAAATGACACTTTTACGCGTGGTGTTTTTCGTGTCGGTGTGCGCACTCACAGTAGCCGCGTTTCCATTACCCTTCAAATTGCGCAAATTGAAATTGCGAATTGAAATTACGCTCAATGGAAACACGTCAATTCGCAAAAACTCCCATTTATCGCAAAAAAGTTTTTACGCTCGCATGAGGAGGTTTTTCAGGCAATTCGAAAAAGGGATATTTCGCAAAACTGCAATGGAAACAGTTTTTGCGCAATAACAGTCACCTGACTTAGAAGACGCGGTGTGTTTGGGGTCCGTGATATACGCAAATAATAATAGGCCTAGGCTAATAAATATCATCATTATTATAACAGTTATTAGGCTACATATTTAGAAGACGCTTTTATCCAAAAAAGGAACAAAGCAATTCGTCAAATGTCATACATAATGGTTAGACAACAATAATACAGGGCTAAGATTATCACAAATAAACACAAGATTTTGATGCATATCAAGTGTTTGCTGAGCTGGCATGCGATTAACGCGAATAGTGCTTTTTAGTATCAACAGTAGAAACAACTTAAAATAGGCATACTCTTCTGGTCATACAGAAAAATAATAATACATTATTCGCAACTATGATTTTATTTGTGTAAATCATAATAACAAGAAATCGTTGTGCTTTTGTAAAATAAAACAATCATGCGCTTTCATGATCTCCGTGAACTGGAGCGCGAGAACTGAAACAAAGTATAGCCTGGCTAAAGCTTGAAATGTCCACTTTAAAACGAACAAATTCGAATCGAAAGCTAATACCTTCTGCTTATGTAATCAGTATGAAAGGTGTAGGCCTATTTCTCTCTGGTGCATTCGCGCGGCGCGCCTCAGCAGATATGGTTTTTAGCCGACACTGATTTAGAAAAAAATAGTTTATTAATAAACAATTAAAATGCCTCGTTATTTTTTCAGAGACATTTATTATCATTAGCCTATAACTTACCTAAATCACCTTTCTGTATTCTGTGGTTCCAGAGACATAAATATGGCTCTTCTCATTCAGTATACTGCGGGAAAAATATAATTTCCAGGTTCTAATTTGGCCTTAGAAAACCATTACAATCGACTTTTTTTTCGTATTAAGTTTGGAATATTATAAATGTTTAATAAAGGGGCAAAAAGTCATAAACAAACATCTGAAATTTAGTCGATATAGGCTATTATTATTTTTGCGCAGCATTTGTGTAGCCTACAGTTAAAAAAAAATGGTGTTCAACTTTGCATTAAAAAAAAACAACCACCGTTAATTTTTCGTTTGAACACGGGTTAAATAAGGAAAAACGAATGGAAACAAATGTACACTGAGTTTGGACAGAGTTCTTTATTAAATTCATAAAAGAAACAATAATTAGGCTAAGGCAATACATGGATTCTAAACCAAGAAATGCCACAATCAAGACCTCGGAGCAGAAATGAGAGAGAAACACCCAGAAACTCCTTATGCCGTTCGCAGTATACGGGTCTTTCCCTGCCATTAATGCTTGGATAAATGCTATGCACGTCTCCTTCCATTAATAATAATAATAATGTCTAGTGTGGATGTGTAATGTCCCGTTGTCATGATGTTTAAATGACTATCGCGAGAGGAAAAAAAGGACGTTTTATCGCATAACATCAGTTAATGGAAACGCCGTCATTTCGCAATAGTTTTTTATCGACATTTAGAAAAAAATCGCAAAAGTTTTGCGCAAATCTGTAATGGAAACGCGCCTAGTGGCGCCCTTTGTTTAGTCACGAGGCGCTAAACGTCGCCGAAATCGCACGTGAAATTCATCCCGGTGTGAACAGGCCTTAAGTTGACAAGTAGACTGACCATTTCTAAATGACTTGAACCGTGGCTCATCCAATCAGATTTTAAAGCAGGATCAGTTTTATAGTCTCTCTTTATAACCTGCTTAGTTGCAACGGTGTTAAATGACTGTAGTGCTGCAACGCGCAGTAATCCTGTTCTCTCAATAATAATGGCAGTGGTATTTGGTCCTGCGCTGCTGTGGATCCTGTGGCGAGCACCAGGTCTGTCTGTGGGTGGATGAGACTCTCTCCTCTACGCCCACGCCGAGCACTCATCTCTGCGGGACCAAACGCTGTGATTCAGGCTCTGTAGTCGGGTCATGTTCTGTGTTTTACAGGAGCAGGATTCTCAGAATATCTGCCTGCTAAATGTGCACATTGAATGCATGATTCAACACAAGCCTGTGATACAGATTGTGTCAGTGTCGACCGCTGGGAACGGCTTCTTTGAGCAAGCAGATTCCCAGATTACATAAGGTGACTCCTGGAGACTACAGACATCCGGAGGCTCAGGCTGATAAGAATATAACCTGGCGTCTTTCTATCCTCTCAATCATTCATGGCTTTAAAAGCCGAACACGTAGCCTGGACGTTCCCCCACGACGCGGGGACTTAATCACAAACGCGCTCGCTGGCTTTACGGATGAGCCTTGCGGACAACATGTGGATTTTCTTACGCAGTTAAAGATTTCCAGTCAGTCTTTAATCCACAGATGACAAACTCTATCCCTCGACCTTAAAAAAACACTGTGGCTGTAAATGCAATGGATGACGATCAGAGAGAAAGTCTACAGCACAGGAGGGTTTGCTCTACCACAATCATGGCTTTGGTATTATAACAGAAACTAAACACTACAGAATAAAGAAAACTGAATATGTGTTAACATCATGACTCGTGCAAACTAACACACACACATACAGAAATACAGGGGGCAACAGCGCGTGTTAAAAAAATAGATAAAAGACGTGTTCAAATGTTGAGTCTAAATGTTGACAAATTACAAAATTGATCGATAAAAGTTGTTTAGAAGCTGTTCAGTTTCAGTTTTAATGTCTGTTCAGACATTCGTGTTACGCAGCACGTTTGAGCTTTAGTCTCGTGGTTCAAGTAACTACAGTTGAGCTTATGTTAATATGTGAATAAAAGCCTAAATTAAATCTAAAGTAACCCAGTCTCTTCAGAAAATTTGGACTAAACTGCTCAATTCATAAGGATTAGTTTTATGATCTTTATGAACTTTTGAAGCAAGAAAGTGTTTGTTATGGACATAAATCTCTTATGAAAGTATTAAGGGTTTGGAACGACATGAGTGAGTAATTGATGAAATTAATGTTGTCACAAATTTATATTCGTCTCACATTTGCAATCATTTCAGTCACATACTAAAGCCCTGTAATCATTCATGATGCAAAAATGTCAATCAGATTTCATCAAAAGCTGTCAAAGGTGTATTTTGAATTCACCAAAAACTTGATTAATCAATCACTCAATAAAATAAAATATTAATCAATCACTGCCATCCACGGAGACCTACAACGAGGAGAATAAAAGTAGTTTGCAAAACACCCCATATCTCACAGATACAAAATTGTTTCCAGAGCAAAATAATGATCGGTTAGCACGGGAAAACGTAATACATCGTAATGATGATATGACCATAATTACGGCATCGGACCACATTCACACTTTATATAATTAAAGCACGACAACCGCTCCTCAAGTTCAGGGTGTCAATCACTGTCTGTTCAATTGCCCCTAATGGACTTCATTTGCATGTTGTGAGCGATCGAATATTTAAATAATGAGTAAACGCTTCTCAAATATGTCATTTCCTCTCAGACATCTGTAAGCAACACACTCCAATCATATATATTAGTCTGGAAGCACAAAAGGTTTCACGAGTGGTTTCAGCATGAGCGGCCACGTCCATTATGATCATTGGGAGACCACATTTCCATAGTAAAAAAGCACAATAACCATTTAGTTGGGTAATGGCCTAGGACTACCGGAATGGAAATTCACGAACCACTGTGCTAGTTTTTACTGAAATAACTCGAGGGTTTCCACACAAACTTTACACACGAGCTTCGCCTGCTGTGCACTGTTGATTTTGGACAGACTTCATTTTAGAGATGCTACAACCCGCTTGAGACACATTACCCATATTCCACCCATCATATGCATGCACACAAAGAGATAAAAACATTTCTCTCTTCTACTAAACACTCAAACTAAGTAATACTAAACAACTTAGGTAAATGATCCGACTAAACACCAGCTGTTTTCTAGCAGTGCTTAATGTTCATCCAGTTTGTTTTTTAATAATAAATCATGGCATTTATCACTGTAGATTATCCCACCGGAAAAAAAAAAGTTTATAAAGCAAAAATCGTCCATATTTCACACTAGTTTTATGTAGATTTATGTACATTTCAATGTCGTCCAACAACAAGACAGATAAATACATAAATGAAAAATGGTGTGGCACCGCAGATCATTATTTCCCAAGTAATATATTTAACCACATTACAAACGAAAGGAAGAGGACTGAAAAAATGCATCAAAACAAAAAAAATCACAGCATTAACATTTCAAACAGATTAAGACAAAATCCTTACAATCCAATCCCTACAAGTAAACCATATATCTGTATCAGCAAATAATTATTAAAACCTATTGCATAAAGAAAAAAAAAAAATATATATATATATATATTCACACACACTTTATAAATACAATTTATACTTTTAAAATTATTTTTAGCAATTTAATTTATTTTTATATATTTATATTTTCACCAAAAAAAAACTTTGGACAAAATTGGAATTAGATAACTTTAGGAACTTTTCTTTTCAAATTTAAAAAGCAATTCAATTATAGCTGTTAATGGTAGAATTATATCAACATGCAATGTACGGTCTACATTCACATATATATATATATATATATATATATAAACACATTATATATATACAGCGTTGGGGAGTAACGCAATACACGTACCGGCGTTATGTATTCAGAATACAAATTATGAGTATCTGTATTCCGTTACAGTTACAATTTAAATAGTTGGTATTTAGAATAGTTACATTGTTGAAATCAACGGATTACATTACGATACTTCTCTGTTTCACGAGTTTATTCACTCTCTAAATAAATTAAGGCAACTCAGCATTTCCCAGAAGCCCCAATGTGAAAACGAAAAAATGCGCGGTTTGCATGATCAGTCACAATGGAGTCGGAAGAGGAGCATCGGGAGCTAGAGATGGAGCCGGAACAACAGAGCCAGGGCAAGAATGCGTATCTGTCTTGGAAATTCAAACAGCATTTCACATTAAAGAAAGAGAAGGGAGAACGAAATATAGCCTAACTGTGCAGTGCAACAGCAACCAGCTCCTTTCAGCGTCCAAAGACTCCAACCTGAAGAAGCATCTTAAAGTTAGTTATCCTTCCCGTCCAGGGGCCGGTTGCATAAACATAGCCATTACGTTAAGACAGTGTCTTAAGTTCTAGTATAACCCATTAGCAGTTAGTCAGGGGCAGTCAGTCTTACTTTATGGTATCAAATTAGGCCAATCTACGTTTTTATGTAACTGATTTTAAAAAGCTATGAATAGTCTAAAAGAAACAAATTTGATGTCTAACTTGTAAGACTAGTCTTAGAGGTTTATGCAACCGGCCCCAGATCCAATGCTACCACATCTTTAAATTTGAAGTTAACATTATAAAATATGTAGACCTACACTTTTAAAATGCAATTCAATGTGGAAGTAATCCAAGTATTCAGAATACGTTACTCAGATTGAGTAACGTAACAGAATACAAATTACATTTTGGGGCATGTATTCTGTAACGAAATACGTTTTAAAAGTATCCGTCCCAACACTGTATGATACACTGGGTATGTGAATGTGTGTCCGTTCAGTGATGTATGGAGGACAGGAACGGCATATTGACAGGTCTTCCTCTATTACCCCAGCAGTAACTCACGAGCACTGACTCCCAGCGATGAAAAGGACTGGCTAGCGGGATGGAAAGAGGCTAGGGATGGTGAAAGAATGAGGCCGCTCAGCATGATGGAGAGTGAGAGCTCATCTGTGAGGCATAATTGTGCGCTGCTGACTGCCGAGTGTGACATTGTGCTGTGCGCAGCCCATTGTGTGCCGTTACACAAGGCTGTCTCACACACACACACGCAACGGCCTTGTCAAGATCTGCAACTGTATCAAAAAGTATTATTTATGCAAGTCATTCACTGCATGCTAGCAGGGTCAGAAACCGTTAACATGACAGGTCCATTAACGCAAACCCTTGAGCGAGACCATGTACGCCGTGTGTCCGGCTATATGATTCTGACTCTGTGGTTCGGCTCTGGCCTTTGTTTCCTTGCTCAAGGGTCTGAAGAGAGTAATTGTACACTCGTTGGCCACACGTTGCTGGATTCACAGAGGGTTGGCTGCATGGATTTTCTGCTTTACAGATTGGATGTAAATGAGGATGGGATTAGATGAATGAATGCATAAAGAGCTGCAAGGTACATAAACCCTAATTGGACAAGTGGAGTATTTGGACTATAATGATTCCTTTACGTCTGTGCACACACACACACACACACACACACGGTATATAGCCGAATTAATTTTAGTGATGCTATTTATTTGTATTGGTACATTCGTGCCGCGAGATGTTTTAAAAGTGGTGGTGGTATTTTAGTTTTTGGATCTGATGTAGGCTAGTTGGTTCCTCAACTACATCAATGTTCATAATAATAACAGAAAAAAAACTTGCCATAGTTGTGTCCTTTGTGGCAGTAGCCAGTTTTGGTGTGTAACAAGTTTTACATTAAATGTAGTCAGTGTATTAAGAGGCTAAATTTCCAAGTATGCCCTAAGTGTAAGTTGATCCCCTCCCATTAAGCTGATCTAATGTGTTGGTCTGCCTGACCCCTCTTTTTTTTGGAATAATTGTATGTTGTTACTCTGAATTATTTGGGAAATTTATAAGCCTACTAAGTTATGTCATTTTCTAAATACAAATAAACAAACACTTGGTTCTTCGAGATCTTGACTGTAGCCTGTTTCTACTGTTTTTCCCCCAATACAGTTATTCATAGTTAGTTTCATTTCTACAAATGGTGCAAACTCTGCTAGATTTTAGATAAAAGATTCCCATTCCCCTGTCATTCTGTGATCGGCAATCGACAGATCATGATTTTGGTGATCGGTAATCGGTGATCGGCCCCAAAAATGCTGATCGGAGGATCTCTAATTAATTTGTTCCTGAATGAATCACTGTTTTGAATGAATCAGTTGAGTAAAAAAAACTAATACAAAAAGACAATCGCTTATGCTATTGCTGAATGAAGCAATGTTATTAAACAAATTGAGTGAATAAAAAAACTCACTAAACAATCACTTGTTTAATTCATGAATCAATCAGTGTTGTTGAACAAAAATTATTGAGTGAATGATTCAAATGATCTACAGGAGCAACAATATAACCTGTAGAAATACAACAATACTTTTAAAGGATAAAAGTGAATATATGCATCACAATACAATATAAAAACAGGTAATCATTTTCATATAAAATGATTACTGTTTTTAAAGACTAACTGAGTGTCAAATTAAATAAAGGACCATCAATGATGCTCATCCAGGAACGTGTTATACTTGTGTAAATCACATTCAGATATTGGCATTACGGCATATTAGATTTTTATTCCCCACTTTATGTTTTGTTTGATTGCACCATGTAGACATGTGGTGGTGTTATATGGGCAATTTACACTTAATTTGGCTTCTGTTATGCACCGAAATTCACCCTCAGGGACCAATAAACTATGTATATCCATCTAAGAAAAGCCAAGTTAAAGTGCAGGCACTTAAACTACAGACACGTCTAGCATAGAAAAAAGTCTGAGGAATCAATCAGCACGCTGGCCGACAACTCACTGACCGCTTCAGAGATCAGGATTAAGACGTGTTTTTTCAACACTAATTAAACACGGGGAAATCAACAGCTTCTGTTTGCGCTTTTCCTAGTAATTTGGGAAAAGAAGGGCAGGAGAATCAGAAGGGTTTTTGCTGATACGAGCAAGGCCTGAGAGATTAGAGAGACAGATTGGCGAAGGGCGCCTCGCCAGAGCCGCTGATAAAATGCCTCCACTAGTTGCGAGATGAAAGGCGCTGAGATGGAAAAGCCTTGCAAAGTGGGGACAAGCCTGTGGAACGAAACCTCGACATATCTGACTACCTGTGATGTGTAATGTGTACCGAGCGGCACTGATACCCAACGGCGTAAAAAAAGGGGTGACAAATCTGGTGCATGTTGTTTGTCAGGCGTGCATCGATCATGGCTTAAAAGGAAACGTGAATTATTGATGCATCACACTGATCCCGTCGCATTACCAACTCTGACAGAATGACACCAATTACTGTCTCGAGAGCCGAGCTGCTGCAAAATGAAATGCATATCCTGACGTCGACCTGGTTTGAGTGGTAAAGTAGCATTTATTTATGGAGAAAGCAGACGTGACATGAAGCAAGTCCGATTTTTCCCTCAATGAATCTCTGTTGTTGCACCACCAGGCAATAAAAGTCGGTTTGCTGCAATAAGCGATTATATAAAAGGCCATCTAGATTTGTATCAGTGTGCAATTCATGAGGCTTGGCATTGTAATATCCTCACTGCTGAAAAAATGATCCACAGCACCACGATATTAATAACACGGTCGGCCAATATTAGCAATTATGTCTTGATGGATGAGTGTGTTATTGTAGGAGGCGACTGGGACCGATGTGCTGGCAGAAGCCGAAATCAAAAAGACCCAAAGAGTCGAAGGCCCAGAGAACATTTCCCTCTCTTTATGTAAATCCTTCCAGACAAGCAGCATCTCCCTCAACGACTCAATTAACAGGAGCGCTTTTAAACGATGTTTCTGCTGCTCGATGTCTTTGTTGTTGGTGAGGGAAGCGCTGTTCTCCTTCAGGCTCAGGGGAAATATCTGAACTCTGCGTGAGTTTCGTCTCTGTTTTTTTTTCCCTTTATCGGCGATAAAAGCACAAAGCAAGAATTCAGTTGAGGATTGCGATTTAAGTGCTAACGCTATGCAGTCACGTACGGGCTTCACCTTGCCTGGCTGTCGATCTCTCCTCCCTCACTCTACGTCCCACTGAGGCTTTCAGACAGTCTGACAGGGGTGCGAATGGCTACACACCACCACTAATGCGCTAAAACTCTCTGAGAGAGTGGAGAATATGGATGGGCTAAGTTGAGAAATTAAAGAAAGTAAAGGGAGCTTTGAAATGCCCACGTTACGCTGAGTCTGGCGTCTCTCTGGATTATGGCGGGGAGGCCGGTGGATGTTTCATGATATTTAAAGACCGTTAAGGTCTTAAGACATGCACACTTGAAGAAAAAAGCACCTGGGAGTTCAATTTCAATGAAAAGGCTTTTTCATTTGCATGATGGGGCCAGGGTTGTTTTTAATCTCCAACTCAATTGCGATGGATGGATGGGATGGATGGATGGATGGATGGATGGATGGATGGATGGATGGATGAGACTGGATGGATGGATGGATGGATGGATGGATGGATGGATGGAGAGAACAACAAAGACGGGACAGATGGATGGATGGATGGATGGATGGATGGATGGATGGATGGATGGAGAGAGAACAACAAAGACGGACAAATGATGATGGTATGAATGGAGATGATGGATGAGAGACAAAAGACGCAATGATTGATGGATGATGGTGATGGAGAGAACAACAAAGATGGACAGATGGATGATGATGGGTGGATGGATGGATGGATAGATGAATGGATGGATGGATGGAGAGAACAAAAAAGTAGGACAGATGGATGGAACAACAAAGACGGGAAAATGGATGGAGGATGGATGGATGGATGATGATGGATGGATGGAGAGAGAAACAAGACGGAAGATGGATTGGATGATCGAGATGGATGATGGAGGATGGAACAACAAAGACGGGCAAATAGAGATGGATGGGATGGATGGATGGATGGATGGATGGATGGATGGATGAGAGAACAACAAAGAGAGATGGATAGTGGATGGATGGATGGATGTGGATAACAACAAGACGGACAGATGGATGAACAACAAAGACACGATGGATAGATGGAGATGAGGGATGGAGAGAACAGTAGCAACAAATGATGATGATGGAAGATGGATAGGATGGATGGATGATGGATGGATGGATGGATGGATGGATGGATGGATGGATGAGATGATTCAATTCAATTCAAGTTTATTTGTATAGCGCTTTTCACAATACACATTGTCTCAAAGCAGCTTTACAGAAAGTGCATTTCAGAAATGTACAAAGAAAAATACAGTTAGTTAATCATGTATAAATTTAGGCATAACATGTGCTGGTGTTTACGGATGGATGGAGAAAACAACAAAGACGGACAGATGGATAGATGGATGTGGATGGATGGATGAATGGATGGAGAGAACAACAAAGATGGACAGATGGATAATGGATGGATGGATGGATGGATGGATGGTGATGGATGGATGGATGGATGAGATAACAAAGACGGACAGATGGATGGATGGATGGATGGATGGATGGATGGATGGATGGAACAACAAAGACGGACAGATGGATGATGGAATGGATGGATGGATGGATGAGATAACAACAAAGACGGACAGATGATAGATGGATGATGGATGGCTGGATGGATGGATGGATGGATGATGAGAGAACAACAAAGACGGACAGATGGATGGAACGACAGAAAGACGGATGGATGGATGGATGGATGGATGGATGAGAAGGACGAAGAAAAGAAAAAAGAAAAGAAAGAAAGAAAAAGAAAGAAAGAAAGAAAGAAAGAAAGAAAGAAAGAAGAAGAAAAGAAAGAAAGACAGACGGACGGATGGATGCATTCTTTAATTCTGAGGTCTGCTTCACCCTGAATGGAACAGAAATATAAAAGAGTGTAAGTGGTGCCAGCGTTTTAAATGATCATGATGTGTGTGTTGAGCACAGGACGCCTGTAATCGTGCGTACTGCAGTGGAACAGCGTCTGCAGCCGTCAACGCTGAACTCTCACACAAACTCAGCTCAGAGAAGAAGTGCTGCGAGGTCGACCGCGCCGCTTCATGCGTGAGACGACAGTCACTGGGCACAAGAAAGTTTTCGCAAGAGCGAATGCACACGATTGCTGCAGCTCGGACGAACTCTGCCCAACAGCAGGAAAAAACATTGCTCAAATCACTGAAGAAAATATTAAGTTCCTTCGGCTCAGTCAACCACAATACATTTTTAACCCATAGTTTAGGGTAATAATAGCATTATTCCTTCACAAACTTCCTCCTCACCACAAAAATCCAAGAGTGCAAGAGTAACAGAATTTATATTTCTGGCCTGATTTCCATCAAACTTTTGTAACTACAGAGCAAACAGCACTCTAAAAAATGCTGGGTTGGTTTAACCCATTTGTGGGTCAAATTTGAACAAACCCAAACATTGGGTTAAAAATGTAATTTAAAAATTGTAACCCAAAAACTGGGTTTGTCTAGCCTGATTTCGTCATACTCATATTCTAGCTCCATAGGGCTTTGATTATGAGGCGTGTCTTAACCGAACCAGAAAAAACAAAAAACTCTGCACTTAATTGGATAGACCTACAACCAATCAGAGCAACGCAGTAAGTGACGTATGTTGAGCGACGCAAAGTTGTCAACAGAACTCAACTGCAGGCACTCTGGAAAAAGTATGAAAAAAATAATGAGTGTTAACAATCTTTGCAAAAATAATTTAAGGATTAAATTACTGCAAGGAGTACTTGCAAACACGAAAAGCATTTTTGAAAGAAATACGTTTGATGACGTGATGATTATGTAACTGCAGATCATCTGTCCATCATTGTATAAAGCCCATCCTGGCAATTTGATTGGCCAGACGATTTCTGAACCGATCATAATTACTCCTCACTGGATCTTCCCGACCCAAAAATTATTTGGGCGGGGTTCGGGCTGGCATCCAGGCTAGGGTTTGTCCACATTTGACCCAAAGTTGGGTTGAAACAACCCAGCTTTTTTTAGAGTGAGCAGTTTAGTGTGAGTCTCCAGAGAGACAGAATGAGCTCAGCGTCTCCAGCACACCTGTGTGGATCTGACAAGGCATCTCATTATCCGCTGCTTCTGTCTTCACACACACGGACACGTTCATCACTAAACAAAGAAGTGGGCTGCTTCCAGAGCAATTTACAGTGAAACAAGTACGACAACCACTGACTAACGCAAACGCACAGCTTGTTATTTCCTTCTCAATGGCTTATATTTCCCTTTCTGCACCAGGTTACTACTATATGTTATAATTACTCAGATTTAGGGAGCTAGGCGAAAATAAGCTGGCGCTAAAACCATGAAAAACGCCTCTAGCTATATAACATGCACTGAATATCTCATTCCCACACCTCCTGGATGCGATCGGTAAGATAGGGCGAGATTTCCTCTGGGAGAAGAGAGGGAGAGAGAGCGTTGGACTGGTTTCTGATAGCAGCTCTCAGATGTTATATAACAATAAACTGCAAACCTCACGTCCCTGCGACTCTAAGTACGTGTTGACATGCTTGTTGGAGGATGCAGTCATGCATACCAGCGCTTCAATGTGCACTTTTCACAAAGTCCCTGTGCATTTGTGTTTTAGCGTGAATGCTTGTTCCTCTCGCTGAAGACTGTGAGTCACTGGTGAACAGCATAATGGGTTTCTATACAGTCAAGAATCAAGGACCCTGAAGGGTTTGCAAACTCACTGAAGGCAGATGCATGCTGGGAAACGCTCACAATGAAATGCACAGATGTCAATATGGCTGTGTGTTCGGAATAGAACACTAGCTAAAATATATATATATATATATATATATATATATATATATATATATATATATATCACTAGGTATTTATATTATATTTATATATAATAGTATTATATATATATATATATATATATATATATATATATACTAGGTATTAATTATATATAACATACTAGTATTTAATATATATATATACAACTAGGTATTTAATTATATATATATCATACTAGGTATTTAATTATATATATATAGCATACTAGGTATTCAATTATATATATAAATATATATTAATTATATATATATATATATATATATATATATATATATATATATATATACACACACACACACACTAGGTATTTAAATATATATACACACACTGGGTATTTAATTATATATATATATATATATATATATATATATATATATATATATATATATATAACTAGGCATTTAAATCTATATATACTAGGTATTTAATTATATATATATCACACACTTACATAAAAATATATCTCATAATTATACACAAAGTATGTTACATAGCTTTAAAAAATATGTTGTATTTTTAAATATAATAATAGTTTCATAATAATAAATTAAACTACTGATTTATCAATTTAAATTATTCATTTGAATTAAGACTAATTTTCAGACTTCACTGCATATTGTTGCCAGGAAATGGAAGGTGATGTTCGATTGCATTCTGGGAAAATGCACTCGGCTCTGGTTTGGTAAATTCTAGATCATCCTGGCATTCTTTGCATAATTTGCATAATGTGTACAGTATGCATACTAACTAGTGGTGAAATCGTAGTATGCAAGTACACAGTCAGCGCCTCAGTGTCCCCATCCCAGGGTTGATGGATCTTTCTCTCTGTATCCCGAAGCCATGTGGAATTTCAAGCGCGGTTCTTAAAAAGCGATGGAACTTTTGAATAAAACAAAATCTCCTTTGCGCGCGTCTATCCGAGTAATCCATAAGCCTGTGAAAGTTTTACATTGATCCATCAGTCATGAAAGGACGTCAGTACTTCTGCGCTCCTCAGAGTCTCAGTTATGGATAT
>CM070822.1:3731149-3801149 GCA_036326025.1 Chrosomus eos | reverse complement strand
ATGAAATGTTATTATTTTAATTATATATAATAAACTCATATGGAAACTGGTTGATTTTAGTTGTTTGATTAAAATAGTTATTTCATATTTAGAATTTAATATTGTAATACTTTAGTAATTTTTTAACAATAAATAATAATTTAATAATAATATTTTTAATTTAATTAATATTTTATATTATAAAATACTCAATTAAATTTTTATTATAGTACATTTATAATTATAATAATTCATTATATATGCAGAGAGAGAGAGAGAGAGAGAGAGAGAGAGAGAGAGAGAGAGAGAGAGAGAGAGAGAGAGAGAGAGAGAGAAGAGAGAGAGAGAGAGAGAGAGATAGAATAGTTAAAACAATAGTATAAGTAGATAATAGTCAATTGTATTATAATAACCATTATTATGTAGTCAAAATCATTATATTATGTAGTCAAAATCATTCAAAATTGCAGTGGCTTCAACTTCCACACAGTGATATAATATTTTGCTGATCCACAACAAAACCATTTTGCCATTATAAGTGTTGCCATAGAAACAAAAGTATTTCTGACTCTGCGGACGTGGACAGCTCAGTTGTCATCTTGTAATTATGGTAATTCCACACGACACGGACACGGCACAGCAGCGCTTCTTGAAAATACATAAATAAATAACATAACTGCTATTTTACAACAAAAAATGATTGCCATGTTACAAAAGTTGTCTGCATCTCTATTGAGAACATCAACAAACATCTCCGCGTGAGTCTGTCACGATCTTCTCATGATTCACGACATAAACACAAACACAAACGCTCCAGTCAGATGTGTCTGATCATTTACTACATCTGGATAAGAACACGCATTTATTTTACATTGACAACGTTTAAAACATCCATTACGATAGCAAACACTCACTAGTAGACCTTAGCCAATCAGAACACTGGACATTTCCCGCTCTTTTTTAAAGTTTCTGTTCATTTGTGAGTGCAGGATAAGGATTTTTAACAAATATTTTGGTTCGCACTGATTCGCTAATGAATCACTCTAAATCTGATACAAGAACTGACTTTTTGATCAGTTTATTCCAACCATTGATTTTCTGTTCATTTGTGATTGCTGGATAAGGAGTTTAAAATCTATTTTGATTCAGACTGGTTCACTTTATGATTCACTGAAAAGAGCCAACTCATTGAACTGACTCAAAAGAACAATCCACTCACGGCTTGCAAGCACGTTTTACTCAACAAAAGCTCTTTAGAAAACAACAAATTGCCTATAAATAATTAAAAATGTATATTCACTACAGACAATACCATGGCTTTTCCAGGCCTAGAAATTTCCATCATAATTCTAGGTTTTCTATGACTGTGGGGAGCCAAACTTTAAATATAGAAATCTTAAAGATACAGCAGGAAAACTGGCATAGTTAACTCTAAAGATCAATGAGAGAATGGAAAATGGTCACCAAAAAAATAAATAAATAAAGATTGGAAAAATATTATAGATCACCCAAAAATCTAAATCCTGTCACCATTAGTCTACTTATTTATTTGGGTGAGCAAAAAAATCATTGAGTTATTCCCTTTAGGAGAGGAAAATAATATGAAAATGCTCCAAAACTGCAGAACATGTCCTTTTTTCAGCATCTCTATGCAAATGTGAAGCATTACATCTCAGATAAGTAGAAATGTGTATCTAAAACCCATTGAAACCATGTAATACAGCAATAGTTGTAGCTGTTACTGCCCACTCAAACATGTCAACAAATCCCCGAGCGGTCGTACGGTCCGAGCTCATAAAAACATGGTGTTAGGGACCAAACATACACACAACAACCAGATGTGCTCTTCAAATCACTCCTAATGATCTAAAGCCTCTGCTGAACGCATGTATGAACACATCTGTGTGCTGGATCTACACCCGTAAGCCTGTTCATCACATCACACTGCTGTCATACACAGATTCAGGCATGCTCGGACACACGCATTCAGAGACGGATTGAGATCGAGTCTTACCTGCTCAGATGAAGAGGTGATCATCAGGGTAGACATGCGAAAGAAAGAGAGGAACACAGAGAGAGAGTGTGTGTGTTAGTGCTGGAGTCCTGAGAGGAAGGTAAGACACAAATCAACATCACATCAGCTCAACACTGCCCTCGTCTGGACACGGGGATCTCATTACACATGCAGGATTCACCGCAGTCATGTGACACCCGAGATACACCTGACATTATCCTGAAGGACGTGTGTGTGTGTGTGTGTGTGTGTGTGTGTGTGTGTGTGTGTGTGTGTGTGTGTGTGTGTGTGTGTGTGTGTGTGTGGTGTGTGTGTGTGGTGTGTGTGTGTGTGTGTGTGTTTTCATGTTTTTCTCCTGGTGGGGACTTAAACCTGAATGCACACAGACTCATGGGGATTCGTGTCACTATGGGGACCTAAATTGAGATACCCAAGGGTACACAAGCTTATAAATCATACAGAAAGAGTTTTTTTTAAAATGTAAAAATGCAGAAAGTTGTGTGTGATGGGTAGGTTTAGGGTTGGGTTAACAATTATGCCTATGGAGAGTCTTCAAAGATAGTGAACCGTGGCGTGTGTGTGTGTGTGTGTGTGTTGTGTGTGGTGTGTGTGTGTGTGTGTGTGTGTGTGTGTGTGTGTGTGTGTGTGTGTGTGTGGTGTGTGGGGTGTGTGTGTGTGTGTGTTTAAAAAGGTGTTTTGAGTAGTTTCTGGTTGTTGCTATGCAGTTGCTAGGTGGTTACTTACTTAAGTCTCTATTATATTCTGGTCTTTAATGCAAGTCCATGTGATTTCTTTGGCCTTACTTTATTTATTTATTTATTTATTTATTTATTTATAAGTGATCTGCTGTCTGATGCAGAAAATCATTTTGAATTTAATGTTCAGGACATAGAATTCAAGTGAATTGAAATTTAAAAAAAAATTGAACTAGAAAAGGAAATTTTGTCATCACAAACTTTAAAGACAGATAGACAAAGATAGATAGATAGATAGAGATAGATGAAAGTGTCCAATTTTTTTTTTAAATAGGAATAAAATATTTAATAAAGTGAATTTTTACTGTCTTGATGGTCTGTTTTTTGTTTTTTCCCAAATCAGGAGGCAAATAAAAAGGTGAATGATTCCCTCTGGTGGACAAATGCTGATATCACAGACAGATCTGATCCAGTAAAAGTGTCAGACTCTCTGCACACATTCAGATTTAGCACTTACGGTCAAAAGGCTGTAAAAATATTTAAAGCATTTTTTCTTTGCACTTTGTATGTATCGATGTGGATGCAGCCTTATGCGATTTACAGTGTACAAACCCTAGGCACAACATGATTTATTTACTTCAGTGGCAAAAGTGTTCGATAATAGTAGAATTACTGGTCATGTGATCTCAAATGGGTGGCCGACCCTTGTGACGAATAAAAAAAATTAAAGGTCCCATATTGTACAACTTTCTGAAGTTTTATTTTAGGTTTTGATGTCCTTAAGAATATATATTTGCGGTATAAGTACCAAAAAACCATTTCAATATATTTTTACAGCTCTTTCTCAGGAGCTCTGCCAATAACAGCTCGATTTTGGCCTGTCTACTTAAAGGATTAGCTCACTTTAAAAAAAAACTTTTGCTGATAATTTACTCACCCCCATGTCATCCAAGATGTCCATGTCTTTCTTTTTTCAGTCGAAAAGAAATTAAGGTTTTTGATGAAAACATTCCAGGATTTTTCTCCATATAATGGACTTCAATGGGACCCAAACTGTTCAAGGTCCAAATGACAGTTTCAGTGCAGCTTCAAAGGGCTTAAAACGACACCAGACGATGAATAAGGGTCTTATCTAGCCAAACCATCGCTCATTTCAAAAATAAATAAAAAAGTTTAAGTTTTATAAGCACAAATGCTCGCCTTGCTCTGTTCTGTGATGCGCGTTCGCAACGTTCGTTCGTGACCTTTTCAACGTAATTGCGCATTACGTGACGTCATCAGAACGTGTGCTTATAAAACTTAAACTTTTTTATTTATTTTTGAAATGAGCGATGGTTTGGCTAGATAAGACCCTTATTCATCGTCTGGTGTCGTTTAAAGCCCTTTGAAGCTGCACTGAAACTGTCATTTGGACCTTGAACCGTTTGGGTCCCATTGAAG
Organism: Chrosomus eos; assembly: GCA_036326025.1. Taxonomy (NCBI): domain Eukaryota; kingdom Metazoa; phylum Chordata; class Actinopteri; order Cypriniformes; family Leuciscidae; genus Chrosomus; species Chrosomus eos. The sequence continues at coordinate 3,797,021 of CM070822.1, read as the reverse complement.
TCCATTATATGGAGAAAAATCCTGGAATGTTTTCATCAAAAACCTTCATTTCTTTTCGACTGAAGAAAGACGTGGACATCTTGGATGACATGGGGGTGAGTAAATTATCAGCAAACGTTTTTTTTAAAGTGAACTAATCCTTTAATATTTATGAGCCTCTCTTCTGATTGGCCTGTTGTTGGTGACTGAGTAGTTCTGACATCACAAACATAAGGAAGTCACAACAGCTCGTGAAAAGGCACAGATACTTTACTCAGTTTTGACAATATGGGACCTTTAAATTTCTTTAGATGTGGTCCTTCTTTAACGTGCAAAAATACTTCCGACTGAATTTCTTCCTGCTAGAAGTGTAGTTGAAGTGATGCCTGACTCTTTAAGAGGAAGAGATCATCAGAAATGATCATGTGTGTGTGTGGTAATTTCCTGTGCAAAGCGGTGGAGCGGGACTTGCTTAGTCACGCCGTGTAAATTCTGCTAAAAACCAGCCAGCATCATCCTCCGCAGGTTTAGTCAAAAGATTACAGCACTTCTGCAGATGATTTGTAAGAACCTCCTCCTGTGATTTATGAATCACATTCATCAGTTTCCACACGGCACAGCCCTGCCACTCAAACCAGCTTCACTGAATCAGTTCAATAGGGAGTTTGAATCATTTCATCTTGGTCAACTATATAGATTAGCATAGCTCCTTTAGACAGAGACACTGCACCAAAATCATTCAACAGATACACTCCTGTCAGAACGACAACACACTAGACCCCGAAGACACACACATTTCCCAGCACACCCTGCAGACTGCGGAGAGAACAGCTGCTCAGAGTCAGGACACAGTCGAAATATGTGCCAAAACAATCAAGCTAAATGAGCTGTGCGTTCACAATACAGCAGTGCATGCTGGGAAAGCAGCACTTCAGAGACACAGCCAGTGCTCATTTTTACACGCTTTACTGTTTGCTGTAGTGTTATTATGAAATGTCTTCGTTAAAACATGTCGTTGTCACAAAGTCTTGCTCTCCTTAAAAATTAGCATACAATTTTTTTCATATGCAAAAGGATGAAAATGTCTGGAAAATGTATGTAATATACATATACATATACATATATATATACACACACATATTTAATAGATGAATAAATAATGTATATACATGTATACTAAAATTATAAAAACATTTAAATATATTATAGAAACGTAGTTATATTTTATATAAAATAAAATGTATTATATATTATTTAGTGATAATTTTATATAAAATGCTTATAATTTTAAAATATAATTAATATCATAATTTAATCAATATAATTTATTAACATTAACAATATTATAATATAGTCAGTTATAAAATGTTTAATAATTTAAACATGTCTGTTTTTCCTTTTTTTTTTTACTTCTGATTTCTATTACCTCTTCTGGATTAATCATTTTAGGTTTATTTATTTATATTCAAAAATGTATCATCACTATGCGATATAAGATGTCAACTGTAATGTTGATTACAATGTAACAGTGGTGTTCAAATTTCAATAAAATAACTTAAACGTGTCAAACTCAGGGATTAAAGTGAAAAAAATTCTTCTGACTGAAATTTTTTTCAGGCCAAGTCATATTCCTGTAACTTTATTTAAATAGTCGAGACCAATAGCGTTTTAAGGGGAGATGTTTTAAACCGCTTTAATATTGCCAGTTTGCGTATTTTAAAAGCTATTTTAATCTATGAAAAACAATTACTTATCTTGACAAATAAACACATCTACATAACTTTTCAGTGCATGTTTTTATTTATCTTATAAGACCAAACAATGCTAAACTATATAATATATAGTTTGTTCTATAGTTTGTCAAATCGTTTTGGCTGAGAGCAAAGTGAAGTTTCATAACTTTATATATTTATATATGTAACTTTAACTTTGTAGCCTATTAGAGAGCTGACTTATGTTTGACTGAATTGTTTGCTTTATTTCTCATTGTATAGCTTATTATAGCCTACCTATTAGGCTACTTATACTTTTGAACGGGATATTATTGATCATTAAAACTGACATTTAACAAAAAGAGACAGGGTTGTGTAATTTTATATATTCTAAAATATGTAAAATATTCTTTATATATATTTACTATGCATTCTCTTGTACATGCACAATACAATAAAAAGATATAAAAAGATACAACCTGTTTGTTAAATGTCAGATCAATAATTTCATATTTTTAAAATGAAAACAAAAAGCAGGGTTGTGTTTTATATTTCGTGTTGTTATAAATATATGCAGTGAAGATAATCAATGTACGCGTTGCCTGCACTGGACATTAATATGTTTATGATAATATGTTCATTTATAAATGAAAAGAGGCAGAGTTGTATTTTATACCATATTTCGTTTTATTGTGTTGCCTAAAATATACATAAAGAGATAACCGGAGTAGCCAGAGCGAGCTGAGTGACGCGATCAAGAACGCGCTGTTCCATTAGCAGAATAACCGGACTCGCGTCCTCGGGAGTTCGTTCTCCTGAGCCGAACTTGGCAACTCCGAACTACCAGGACGCAAGTCCGAAGTTTGCGTACTTGGTAGGCTATTGAGAAACGGCCAATATTGACCCGCGTTCTGTTTTCTATCATGCACGACGCTCGGGCTCGGACCGCAGCAAACGAGCTGTAGCCTGACATGCACAATTGAGTGAACACGGAGCAGTTTTTCCGTGAGCGGGAATTGAAAACCCGGAGTGGACCATCAGCGAAGTGATTACAGAGCGCTTAGAGTGGAGAGAGGAACGTGCTTTCGCTCCACTCCAGGCTTTATCACAACCCCTCAGCAGGGTGAATACACCTCGTGTTTCCTTAATTTAAGACGTATTCAAACTAAAATTAAGACATTTATCACACTATTTGAGTAATGAAAGCCTATTTACAGCCTTAAAATTATGAAAAGTTAATTTAAGACATAAGGACAGACGGGAACCCTGCAATTGACGGAAATCCGTCATAGACTCGGTGCAATTAACGGAAATCCGTCGTAGCGACGGAGAACTTTAATCCCTGCAAACTAATATTTACCAACAACATGCAACCTAAGAAACTGTCCTTGAGAAAACAAGCTCCTGAAAATGCAGCATAAAGTGAGAATGGCTGTTCAGAGATGATCTCAGCGTGCTTAATTCTTCAGTTTTGGGTATTGCGTCACATGCGGTGTGTTTGTGAGACTCTCCGCTTCCCCACAGGAAGAGTGTGTATGAATGATGATTTGCTGTGTTAGGAATGCATGTGATGCTTCTCACCTCACGCCAATCAGCGTCAGCAAGGGCAAATCTATCTTTAGCATCTCTGAGTCCATACATCATGCTTTTCTGATGTGGAGGACAGAGAGAAGAGCTGAGTATATGATCACACACTCATCACTTCATACTGTATGTTGAGACGACAATCAAAATGAAACTGCTCTCACACTGATGATAGACTCTTCAGAATAACATTAATCATACGCAATAAGACCAGAAAACGTGCATTAAGTCATTTTTTATCTTAATCAACAACTGAGAGTCATTTGCTGTCGAACACAACCTGAATTCCCCATCTCAGATGATTCACATGAACATTTGTTTGCTTCAGGCTGTAATTTAGGCAGCCCTGGGCAGTCAGAAGAAGATAAACGAGTTTAATAGAGCGGGATCTTTGGTCAAACTCTATTGGAATCAATTATGAATAACATGAACTGCCAGCAAGGAACGCTAATTGTACAGACATTTCAGTTTCTGTCTGTGTAGAGCATTTTTAATTCATGTTCCCCAAAAACACAGATGTCTCTGTAGACAGTAGTGTTATTTTAGTACCCTTTATTTGGTATTACAGTAGGCCTATTTATTCATATTTTGAATTACTTTTTATATTTCTCATATTAATTTTACTTTTAGTAATTTTGCTTGGGTTTTTTCTCTCTTTTTTTTTTTGCTGGTTTAAATAGTTTTTGTTTTATTTATTTGTTTTATTCCAGTTTAACTTTAATTAATAGGTTTGGTTTTAGTATATGTAATACTTCGGCTTAAACTAATTGGCAAGTAACTAAAATACAATACCTAATTTGTTTTAAATAGTTTACTTTATTTCAGTTAATGTTTATTTTCATTTAAATGAACAAATATTTGAATGGTGTTATGTTTACTTAAAGGTCCCATATTGTCAAAACTGAAATCTCCTGACTTTTTTCATGATAACAGAGGTCTAGGGTCTATGAAATAAGTTTCAAAACAGTCGATCCACAGACACACACACACAGCCTGAGTAAAGTATCTGTGCCTTTTCACGAGCCGTTTCCTTATATTTGTGATGTCACAACTACTCAGTCACCAATGGTGGCTCACTCAGAAAACAACAGGCCAATCAGAAGAGAGGCTCATGAATATTAAGTAGACAGGCTAAAATCGAGCTGTTCTTGGCAGAGCTCCTGAGAAAAGAGCTGTAAAAATATATTGAAAGGGTTTTTGGTACTTATACCGCAAATATATATTCTTAAGGACATCAAAACCTAAAATAAAACTTCAGAAAGTTGTACAATATGGGACCTTTAAATGACAATAACACTTTTAGACGGCAAAATCTTGTGTCACACTGCATCTCATTCCCTTAGAAAATGTTTCCAAAACTGCAGCAATGACATCTATCACTAGTTTCGACACTACTTTCGACAAAATAGTAGCGTTGCAACACTCTGTGCACACAGTTTCTCTCTTTCAAGGTTTCATAACACAGTTTTCAGTAGATGAATGACTGTGTAAGTGGATAAATGTGTGCATTCAGGAGCGGGGCGCGTTTCATTCCTGAGGCGGTGACACTAGAGCGACTCAGGAGTGAAGCGAGGTCAGCGTTGGGCGATGAGGTTAATATCAGCTCTGAGCCCTGAGACACAACCGGTGAATGATTTACTTCATTTGCTCCATTGTGTGCGGATCTGCGAATTGCACGTCTCGAGGAACGTGGGCAGGTTCCTGGAAAAACCTCGAGGAACGACAGCGCTCGCTCTCCACTCAAGCTACAAAAGAACAAAACAAATATTAATAACCATAATGCCATTTGTAATCGTCCTCATTCTCCTTCAGATCCGTTCTCATTCCTCTTGGTTCTGAGATGGCGAAAGAAATCGTGTAATTTCACAACTGATTCAATCTCTCATGATCCGACTGTTTTGACCGAGCAGTTACGGGGAAATTGGAGCCGTCTGTGGGCTCGCAGTAACAGACGCTCTGTTATTACGCTGATAAAGTGGCTTAATCATAACACTGAGAATCATTATTATCAGATTATGATTAGAGTATAATCATCTCTGATGACCATCCCCGTGGAAAGCTAAAATGATTATGTTACATAAATATGTCTAATACGGATCTGTTTATATAATTTATCAGATGATTTTATTTTAATGTCACTTAAATGAGCATTTAGAGTGGATCAGTGTTTTAATGCAAGAAACAGACATCCAAAATGCTTGTGTAGTCGGAGAACGTCCCAAATCCATCCTCCATGAAAAGTCAATAAAAAGCAGAATATCTCTAAAATAAAGAGCAGCAGCTGGCCGGGAAGCGGAAGAAACAACAAATTGGTAAACATGCTCTTGTGTTGTTCTTCGCTGTGTTGTTTACAAAGGAAATGCACATGTGTTGACTAGTTAAGAGTGTGTAAATGTGGGTGTGGATCGACCCACGGCTCTGTGATGACAAACTTGGCTTGATTGTTAAAAACAGCACAGCTCGTTTTTCAGAGCACAGATGTGGATAAAACAAACATTTGGAGTATGAAATCTGGGCGATGGTTAAGCGAACGCACAAATAACTTAGTACAAAGTTACTGGTGAATCACTAATTACTCATTCAATTAACAAAGAATCTCACATTTCTCTAATTACAGGAGTAACAAAGGTTCACATGACGAATTCAAGGACGGGAAATAACTAGGAATGCGTCAAGATTGCTGACTGGCAACAGGCTATTCGATTAGACAAGTGAACGAGCGAGTTTACCCAGAAATATGGTATGGCATTAAAGGTACAATATGTACGATTTTTGCCAGTCCAAAAAATCACTTGCACAGTGTGATATATTTCCTGCAGTTGAGTAGAATACAATATCCCAAAAGTTCCCGATTTTTAATATCAGAGATATTCCAATTTTAAATAATGGCTCGTCCCTTGTCGTCTGTCAATGAAGTAATACGCGCGTTTATAGTAATAATATTAGTAATAATATGTTTCCGCCATAGTAACCATGACACAGACGTGGACAACTGCGTTACGTCTAGCGGCACGTTCACGCTGCTGTCGTTTCGTTCAAACATCATGGATCATGGCAAGCAGACTTTGGGACAAAAGGAGAACTAAAACGAGGATCAATATCAGCGTGCCGTTTTCGAGATGCCGAGAGCTCCACGTCCGCGACTAACTTCGACTCGACAGATTCGTCACTTTTGCCTGTACTCTATTAGACAGCTGAGCAAATGTACACACAACTAATCAATGTTATATAGCTCAACATGATGAAATGTTAGAATATGATCAGTATGTTATTCTAATGTTGATCTAGCTTACTTAGTCTCATACGCCAACAAACACATAGAATAACATTATAACTTTCAACACACTCAAATGCAGTTTAGTGTGAGTGTAGACTAAGTGAAACCTCACAAGTTTAATTCGTCTAATAAACTGACCTGTGTGAGTATTAATACAGCACTTGCGGTTCGGTAGAATGAAATGTACTTTTTCCTTTATATCCGCGGGACTCGCGTGTGGCGCTGTTATCTGTCTCTCATTAGCAATCGTGCTATCTTTCATACCACAGTCATGTTAAAAACATCAATGTATTCACTCATCCATAAACATTAGATCCATCATGACGACAAGTTCCATAATTTTGCTTATGTGTCATAAACCTACGCCTTTGCTATTGTAAGAGGTTAGCGACCGCTAGCAGCGTAAAAAAATTACATATTGTAGCTTTAAAATGCATATTGGTCAGTGGACGAGGTAAACACATTCCTGTTTAAACCTGGTGTTTTAATTCATCTGTTTTGTGGACTTTCATCCACTTCTGTCCTGATTTCTACGAGGGGATGTCTATGGGCCGGTAAATTTAAGAGCTTTTTCAGATCCTTTGGTACCTTTTCATATTCAAACCAAACTTAGGTCTTCAGCCAACAAAGTTTAAATCCCGTCTGGCTAAAGCGCTTAATAATAATAATAATACATTTTATTTTTAAGGCGCCTTTCATTGCACTCAAGGACACCTTACAAAATTCATAAAAAAGACAGTAAACAATCAATCCAGTACAGCAACAAACATTAAATCACATAAAAGCCTGCCTAAACAGATACGTTTTAAATCGAGATTTAAAATCTGAGAGACTAAAACTGTTGCGAACTTCTACCGGAAGAAAGTTTCATAAACGTGGAGCAACTAAGCTCGTGACCCAATAGAAGTTCGAGTGCGTGGCAGAACAAGAGTAAGTGCAGAAGCAGATCTTAGAGTGCGGGAAGGAGTGTGTATATGAAGAAGATCTTGAAGATATGGAGGAGCCATCTTCCCATAATGTTCCCGCATTTGGTAGGTAGGTGGAGAGTATATGGTCTTCTGTGGCTGTTTGAACGCATTCGACCACATGAGCGTTTGCACTATGAAAGCAATCCGGTTAAATGCGTCTTTGACTACCTCTGGAAGTGGTCGGAAGTGAACAAGCTCAAAGCATTTTACACCCTGTTTACACCTGTATTTAGCATCTTCCACTTGTGATCGCATTGACAAAACACTTCGAAATGCAATTGTATTTTTTCCACAAATTGTGCTGGCCTAGTAAAAAAAAAAAATGTAAAAAGTCAAACAAATCTTTTTTAAACAAATACATCTTAAGAAGACTATCTGTTTGAAGACAAGACAAAATAGATTAGCTGTAAAAGGCATCCTTAAATACTTAGCCATTAAGATACTAGTTTAAAATATGTAGTTTTGCATTTCTGCATCCAAATCTGAACCTACAACCTACTTGGTTACCAGCCCAGATGTGTTACAATGACGATGCATGAACATTTACACTATATATATATATCAGCTTTAAGCATTTGCTTTAGCCGTCTGCTACAAGAAGAGAGATGTTACAGCCGCCCCTTCAGATTAAGAGAATAATGTCTTCATCCCTCTTCCAGGCTGTTATGCAAGACAGAGATCGCAAGCGTCGACTCCCTCCACAAACTCCCTCCTATCATCCCGCACAGGTGATAAACGACAGACGCAGACCAGCGTTTAGTGGAGAGAAAAATTCCCATTTCGCCCGTCCTCAAACACACAGCGCTCTCGTTCCCCGAAGCGTTCTCCCTCCATCATTGGCGTTCCCGGGCATTAGCATCGCTTGATTAATCCTATCTGAGATACGCCGTGTTACCAGACAGCAGGACGGATGGAAACGCACCTGTTGCGTGATCGAGCTTCAGAACTGAGACGCCCCATCAGCAATGCATAAAGACAACATAGTGCAGGAACATACAGTCAAACTAAAATGTATTCAGACACACTTACATAAATTACCTATAGAGTCATGGACCCACTAGTAAAAAAATATTAAAAATGTGACCCTGGACCACAAAACCAGTCTTCTGGGTATTTTTTTTTTAATTGAGATTTATCTGAAAGCTGAATAAATAAGCTTACCGTTGATGTATGGTTTGTTAGGATAGGACAATATTTGATCGAAATACAACTATTTGCAAATCGGGAATCTGAGGGTGCAAAAAAATCGAAATATTGAGAAAATCGCCTATAAAGATTTCCATTTCTGTTGGCGATTGTGCTGCATCCACTCACAAAAATACATTTTTGATATATCTAAGGTAGGAAATTTACAAAATATCTTCATGGATCATGATCTTTACTTAATAGCCTAATGATTTTTGGCATAAAAGAAAAATCGATAATTTTGACCCATACATGAGTTTGTTGGCTATTGCCACAAATATACCCATGCGACTTATGACTGGTTTTGTGGTCCAGGGTCACATATGGTGTTTGAATTTGACATTTACTTTGACATTAAAAACAATATGTCTGTGAAGTCACCTGTATGTTTCTGAAGAGCATTTTTGAAGCCCAAAGTGGGCGGAGCCAGTCGTCACCATCTTGTCAGCGCGTCACTCCCGGATAAACGGATATGGACAGCAAGGCGGATTAGCTGAGGTGACGTGATGCTAACAGACAGCAGACAAACGGCTAGTAGAGACAGCAGCAGCAATCCACCTGTCACTCAAGTGGCCACGCCCTTAATTATGCACAACTTTAAGGCTTAATATAATTTTAATGGATGAGTTATAAAAAAATTCACCCCCCTCACAGTTGTCATGAAGGGCAAAATTAGCCAAATAGACGAAAACCACTTTTTGTAGCAGGCTGTCATCATGTATTTTTCTGCTGTAAAGTTGGGCATTTTAACATGGGGGTCTATGGGATTGACTCTCTTTTGGAGCCTGTCTCTAGTGGCCATGTTTTTACAGGTTGGTCCCATGGACTTTGATTGTATTTTTCGATAGGTTCCGAGTGCCTGACGACTGTGAGGGGGGTGAATTTTTCTAACTCGTTAGTTTAGATCGTATTTAGATATAAAATGTATGACAAATAAGGGCGTGGTTAACTTTGATTGACAGCTTGATTGACAGCTGATAACGGGCTGCGCCAAGTGGAATTCCTGAAATTTGACGTCTCGGCCATGATCTGACCCAACACATCACACCACCTCTGTATCCTTTCTGAAAAGATTTTCCAAGATGGCGCCGCCCATAACCCCCATAAACGGCCTCAAAACCGTTCTTCAGAAAGTCTATGGGTGACGTCACAGACGCTTTGTCCATATATTTTACAGTCTATGTTTGGATTCAAGAGAGAGACCTGAAGGTTTCCACTTGTGCAGGAATGAAGTTGCCATTTGTGCAAGGTCGTTTCGCACAGTATCGCAGACATGAAACTGAATGCACATGTTAGCGTTGGACTGAAGTCATGGACTGAGTGTTCAGCTCAAGAGGGGACGAGTCCGCCTGTTTTCCTCCATGAATAGACATGGAGACAAATTGTTCCACATTCAGCCCTGCCAGCGCAGACTCACTCTCCTGATGACCCCTGTGAATCAGATTCATGTCTGCGCACTAGCGCTGGTGTTCGACTAATACAGGGCTTTAAAGGCCACTGATGATGCCAATATTTAGTGAACGATGAAAAGATACATTGCTTATTGGTAGCAATATGCTGAATAAAAAACACTTTTTAGTTTTCTTTTCTGAGAAAAACCTCATTATCAGTATTGTCCACTTACATGCAACCAGTCAAAACTTCATAGAAACTACCCAGGATGCCCTAGAAAGCATATGGCCACCAGTCAAACCTCATTAACAACCACCAGAATGTCCCATCAACCGGCCAAATCATCAAAACACTAACAAAGCTGTTGACAGATTTTGGAAGTGAAAAAATATTTGAAGAAGTGGGGTGCTACAAAAAGAGGAGATACACAGTACAATCCACCAAAAGTACGCGATTGATTATGAATGACTCGGAGCTGCACGATTAATCGTTAAAAGATCGCAAACTCAATCAAACACTCAATCAATTCGCCTGTGTGTCAATAAAACCATTCGGTGAACATTCAGATCTGCGTTGGCGGAGAGAGAAGTTGTCATGAATAGGTATTTATCATTATTTTATTATTATTATTATTATTTCAAGCATACAATGAAAAAGTGTATAATATGTACAACATAAGACAATAATCGAAAGTACACTGATGATCAAACAAATAAAAATTCATCGCTGCTTGAAAAGGAGTGGGATGAAGTTTAACACTTATGAAATAGTTTTAATAGGTATATAGGTATGAATGAAAAGTTTCTCAACACAGTATCATTATTTATGTGTTAATTCAAATTATCACAGAAGGACTGGGATAAACGTTTATAGTTTGGATATAAACACCTTTTGAAAATAACTTGCCGTTTCAATTAACGATAGTATCAATGACATTGACGACAAGTGACTGTTAAATTAATTTTATACAGAGATTCATTCAAAAATACTGATTCATCAGGTAATGAAACAAGTCTTTATGTGAGTCATTGAGTCAATCATTCAAAGTGTTTTTTATATAATTTGTTTAGATTAATTGAAGCGTATCGCATTCACTTGAGGAAAAAAATGGACTTTTTCTGAATTAACGAGTTAATTATCTCAGAATTACGAGATAATTCTTCATGGAAAAAAAGTGTTTGCTCTGTTTTTCTGAATTAACGAGTTAATTATCTCAGAATTACGAGATAATTCTTCATGGAAAAAAAGTTTTTGCTCTGTTTTTCTGAATTAACGAGTTAATTATCTCAGAATTTCGAGATCATTTTTCATGAAAAAAAAGTTTTTGCTCTGTTTTTCCTAAATTAATGAGATTATGGGATACATTTTTCTTGAAAAACATTTTATTACTCATAATATTGAGATAATTGAGTCATTAATTCAGAAAAACACTGCGAAAACTTTTTTCCATGAAAAATTCTCTCGTATTTCTGAGATAATTAACTCGTTAATTCAGAAAAACAGTGTCGCTTTTTTTTTTCCTCAAATGAATGCAATACGCTTCCGTAGAACCTCTAGTAAACTTCATGTTATTTTGTTTAGATGACTGTTCAGAATCGCAGGAGAATCGTGATCTCTGTTTGAAGAAAAATCATGATTCACAAAGCAGAATTGTGCGGCTCTAGATGACGACAGCGGTGATGATGTCCTAAAGGAGATGAATCTGAAGACACAACTTTTCTGAGAGTTTTAAAGAGTCAGCCACAACATAAAAGCTAAAAAAAAAAATCTAGATAATCCATGAGTCTTCTAATCTGATCTCTAATTTCAAAATCGACAACAATTGGTCTGACTGATATCGTTCTACCACTAGTCCATATGAACGTGCACTTACACAGAGCCAAAACTACAAGAGTCTCCCTGGATTTGTAAATGCAACAGACCAGAGGACAAAATCAGCAGCAGGGGGCACCGGTCAAAAGAGCTGCTTCACCAACATCAACCTGCTTTGCAAATGATTATACGCCGTTTTATTCCTATTTACCCTCTGAAAAATTATGTAAATAAAGAGAAATCAAGCAACAGCTGATGCAAGATGTGCAATGAGCGAAGTAAGACGAAGCGGCACATCTGAAGCGGACCAGCTGTCTAGAGGAACATCACAAAGAAGAGCCATCGGCCATGAAACCTATAACTGTTGCCATCCTCAGCATCTCTGAACCGCTGTCACGGACTCAAAGAGTTGAGAAACAATCATCTCGGTCTGTTAGCAGGAGGTATAGAATCCACAGTGCTTTTCTAATTTAACACACAGGATATATATAGACGTCGAGCACGTCTCTCCTTTCAGTGAGATTCCTCAAGCTAGGAAAGCCTGTAGGACACGTACACACAATAACTCACGCAAAGACGTATAAACATGTCTAGACGCATTTTGAAAGAGTTGCGAGCAGGTTGAGTGAGTGCGATGGATTCACAAACACACTCTCGGGGTAACTAGAGGACGGGGAAAAAATCCACATGAGTAACAGGACGAAAGGGCACGGATTCAAAGCGAGGGCTCCCTCGTTCTCGCCACCACAACAATGGACGTGTTTCTATGACACAGCAGTGCTGACAAATCCACTTTTGAAAAGCCACAGCGGATGGTTTTCCAGAATCACCCCACCGCCCTTCAGGAATGTGACCGCATTCGGCAAAGCGTCCCCAGCTGGAAACATGACAGCGGCTCGCAAACTATGAGCCAGTCGCACCGACGTGGCGAGGCCAGCTACTCGTGTGGGTGAAAGCCCTCGATGGAACAATAAATATACTCGCAGGGGATGCTGGGAACAAAAAACACGACTTACAGCACAGATAGAAATAACATTAGAGGAATATCTTATATACCTTTCAAATCTGGTGTACGGCGGCCATAAAATAAGTATTCGGACACTTAACACGCACTTAAAATGTATGAATGTTATTACACAATATAATTCAATACAAATAAAATATATATATATATCTTTTGTCTTATATAAATTAAAAGAAATAAGAAATTGTCAATTTATATTTATATATATATATTATATATATATATGTATGTGTTTATAGTGCTAGTTATACATTTTGGTTTAATAAATATTTAAATAACAAATTTGTAAATAATTTAATGGTTTTCTGTTTTAATATATTTGACACATTTTTAGAGCTGTCAAATCGATTCATCGCATCTAACATAAAAGTTTGTAAATTGGTTGTGTGTGTGTGTGTGTGTGTGTGTGTGTGTGTGTGTGTGTGTGTGTGTGTGTGTGTGTGTGTGTGTGTGTGTGTGTGTGTGTGTGTGTGTGTGTGTGTGTGTGTGTGTAATTGCACATTTTAAAATGTAAAAAATTGGGGCTGTCAAATTGATGAATCGCATCTAACAAAAGTTTGTGTTTGCACAAACACACACACAAACTTTTATGTTAGACGCGATTAATCGATATGACAGCACCAATTTTTTTACATTTTAAAATGTGCAATTTTACATTTTTAAAAGCAGTTTATAGCTTAATATTTTTGATGAATGTAAAGTTTTAATGGAAATATTTGAAGTATACATATATGTAACATTATAAATGTCTTTACTGTGACTTAAAAAATCTTACTGACCGCAAACTTAAACATTAATAACATTTATTTTAAAGAAAATAGCATGCTTTGCAACATTAGATAGTTGTTACTTTGTTTGATACTCTGTTATATTGTGACATTTATCAAGTGTGTCCAAATACTTTTTGAGACAACTATAAATAATCTAATAAGAAAAATAAGTTGCTTTTCAAATGTAGGAACAAGAATATGAAACACAGAAGCTCCCCAGACACTAAAAACAACTACCAATTTGTGTGGATTCATGTACTCTTCGTGTCAAAGACTGAATTTACCATTTGAACACCACCCAAAAAGACTCGTAAATTCCAGTAGGAAACTTGGGACTTTTAGCCGTGACTTTCGGAGTTCGGGGCCTTATTTTAATCACGGCGGATCGTAAGTGTGATTGATTGCGAGTTGTAATTGTGAATGTTAAAAGGTACGATTTGGTTTGCTCACACTTTGTTGTACAGTTGATGAATAATAGCGATAAAGCTAGCAGAAAAATGCTGCTCATGCCAAGCGCTAAGCCACGGCTCCGAGCCTAATTGTGCATTTCTGAATTACAGCCATTAGAGGAGTAGAAAAAGAAGAGGTAAAAGACTGTTGCAGTCGTTCAAGGACAAACAAAAGACAGATGACATGAAATAAACATTTTCTTTCTCTACCACACACATACACGAGTGCTAAAGCGGAAGGAGTGCTGAATATTAAACACACCACAAGGGAGGCCATGATCACTCCTTCAGCTGTGTGAACGCAGGAACTATTAGCGTAATGGGGGTTAAGAGGACATATTTACACTTTAAAGCATCTTATTTTCCCCACTGAAGTCCATTTAGAAGGTTAGACAAGGTTTCAGGCAACGAAAACAATTTAGTTTTCCTGACCATTATAAATACACAGATTGGGTTTGCTGCTGTATACAGATGCGGCTAAAAAGCAATATTGGTTATTTTATTTATGTAAAATGTGTGTTTTTTGTTGTGTGGAGACTTAAAAGGGATTTTTTTTTCAATCAGTTGAGCTATAATTTCAACCAAAAAGTCATTATCGCCAATTAGATTCAAAATGTTCAATGCAAGAAGCAAAATAATCATTACAAAGGTATAATCAAATCTATCACAGAACCATTTAAAAATAATATGCAACTTTATATTTATCTTTTTGAAACTAAAGCACTGAATGGAAATGTCACAAAGTTTTAACACTAACAAACATTTGAAATCAATTCTCTGAAAGTTTGAACTGATTCATACACTGTAAAAACCCAACAAGTTAAGCCAACTCATTTCATTTGAGGAAACCGATTACCTCAATTCAATTGAGTTTATCTATATAAAAAAACAATAGTTATGAGTACTCTGAACTTATTTTAATCGAGTCCACTAAAACAATGATATTTCTTAATACACAATTCAACTTTACACTGCATTTAAATACTTTATATAGCTGAAACTTCACTATATTGAGTAAAAACAGTGAAATGACAAACTTTAAATGAACTCCGAGTGCTTGCAGTTACTGCTGAATCAAACTCCAACACACTTTTTGCAACTGCAAAGTTAATCTCAATGTTATATCAGCAAAATAACTGCATGCATAATGTGAATATTTCATATTCAGCCCTACATGTAAACATAAATGACCTGCGTTATGATAGTTTGAGTGTAGTTCTCACTGCTGATCAGGACTGCGTTTCACAAAAAATAATTAGCCAAATTTGATTGCAAGTTCCTTTGAACTCTGTTGGCGACGTCCATAGTTGGCTTTGGGAAACGCAGCGCAGGATGGCTGAAGATGCCGAACACTAAAGGCCATTGCACACTAGGGCTGGGTACCGAGTTCGGTACTTTTTAGGTACTGACCGAATTGCCTCGGTACTACCGAGTATCGAAACATGTCTTGTTTTTCGGTACCAAATTTCGGTACCTAAGTGGTTAATCTTTTCAACGTCAGTGAAACAATAAACATGCAGCATGATTGGCTGTGGCGGAAAACCTTTTTACAGTCTATGCGGAAAACACTAGTGTACGCGGCTGCCCAGAGACGTAGCTCGTCGCACGTGAGGCTGTAGTGTGTGTGTGCTTCACAGTCTATGGTGTGTGCGTGTAAGCGTCCCAACCCAGATAGATAGAAAATATGTGGAAATGATCCAAAGTGTACCTATGTGCCAGACTCGATGCCAGAAGCACGCGATGCAATATTTTCGACAAGATAATTGCCGCCAAGACCGGCAACACGATAAATCTGATAAGCGCACAGACACTTGAGAGTAGAAAGTTTATCCATTTTCGACTGCAAGAACTGGAGCGCGTCACAAATGACACCGAAACTCAACATATAGGATACTTGCCTCATAGAGATGAGAAAAAGGCCAATAGACGGTCAAAATATGTCTACTTTTAAACAAAACAATTAGAAATAAGTAGTTATTTCCATATCCATATAGGCACGCGCGTTCACTACTGCAGGAATGACGAGTCAGCATCGCCATAATCATATTTGCTGCCAGCACACTTTATTAAACACTTGTTCATTAATAAACAATTAAAAATATATCCTTGCTGTTGTTTCCCGACACATCCATAATCATTAGGCTACTGTTGCCAGTGCTTTGCGGCAAGCTTGTGTGCTGAGCGCGAGGCATAAATCCCGCCCCCCAGTAGCCTATATTTAATATAATTCACATTTATTTGTATAGCATTTTTCACAATACATATCGTTTCAAAGCTGCTTTGCAGAAAATGCATGTTTATAAATTACAATTTAGAGTGATCTGTTATCAGAGGTGACAGTGAAATGCATTTCAATTAATTTTCATTCAGTTTCATTGTTAAACAATGCATTAAGATGAGGCAGAAACAATGAGCTCATTGAAGTAAAGAATACATGTTGTTAAATGATTAGGAAACATAGAAAAATTTAGCATTGGTGCTTTTTTACATACTCGATATATGAGTGTGAAAAAGTCAACAAACTGAAAAATAACATGAAAATTTAGGTAATATTATATATAAAACTGGTTACATAAAATTGGTATCGAAAAAGGTATCGTTCAGGAACCGGTATCGAAGTCAAGGTATCGGTATCGGTATCGAACATTTTGTTACGATACCCAGCCCTAGTGAGTCAGAAATTTTCGTATGCGTTTTTTCGTATTCGCGATTCGGTGGCTCTGAATTGTCAAAACACTATTCAAACAACATTCATAAACTGCTTGCTACGGATGCGAAAAACGCAGAAAATCGAACCCGATCCGATTTTTTTTATGACGGACGAAAGTTTCGAAGGCAGTGCGCAAGCGTGATTGACATAACGTGAGGTCGTATTTATTTTTTAACGTGCGAAAATTTCGGATGCGAATTTTTGGCAAGAAAATCAGTGTCCAATGCCTTAAATGGGTGGGGAAACAGCTTTATCTATGATATACTGTATGTGCTTTAATAAAAATAAAATAAAAGCCCCTGGCAACTGGTGTCTGCATGCCAGGATCAGTCCTAGAAAGGACACGTCTCTCCGTCTCTCCGTCTCTCCGTCTCTCTCTCTCTCTCTCTCTCTCGTCCCACGACACATGGGCACAGAACAGGGCAGCTGGGACGCTATAACCGAGGCCCACGGGCCCTCAAAGACTCGATCTATGGCCCGTGACGCGGCGTCTCTCATGTGTTTTGCGAGTCCATCTGTTGCCGCAGGCTCTGTGTGATCTGCTACTGCACACAGCCTTCTGCGACGACACAACTTTCTCTCCACTTTATCATCCATATTGCTTTGTTCCTCTGCTGGCTTTGTACAAAAATAATCCCAGCATTCTACAATTTCATATTTATGCATTTATGCAATGATGATCAGCTTTTGATGCTTAAGTTTTATGACTACCATTCAAAAGTTTAGGGAAAGTAAATCATTTTATTGTAAATTAATACTTTTATTCAGCAATGATGCATTCAATTAATTAAAGGGACAGAAAAGGCATTTATAATGACTAATGATGGCCAGTAGTTGGCAATGTCACTGTGTAAAGAAACACTACACGCTTATAGACTGAACACGTAATACACATGCGGATGACGTCACCGTTTTCAAAAATGTGCATTTTTGACGTTTACACAGAGACGATATCTGAAACTGGACAACTGTTTATGTGTTGTGGTCATTCATTTACAAAACAACAGCATTTGAAACTAGTTTTCAAAAGTTTGCGTTTTCACGCTCCCAAATTAAAAAAAATGTGCACTTTGAAACTAGTTTGCAAAAGTTTGCATTTTTACGCTCCCAAATTAAAAAAAATGTGCACTTTGAAACTAGTTTGCAAAAGTTTGCATTTTCACGCTCCCAAATAAAAAAAATGTGCACT
Source organism: Chrosomus eos (assembly GCA_036326025.1). NCBI lineage: Eukaryota > Metazoa > Chordata > Actinopteri > Cypriniformes > Leuciscidae > Chrosomus > Chrosomus eos. The sequence goes on along the minus strand of CM070822.1, from coordinate 3,778,970 downwards.
TTGAAACTAGTTTGCGAAAGTTTGTGTTTTTACGCTCCCAAATAAAAAAAAATGTGCACTTAGAAACTAGTTTGCAAAAGTTTGTGTTTTCACGCTCCCAAATCCTGTTGTCGTGTAAATGAACGGCCACAATGCATAAAACAGATTTCGACTGAAAACTGTGTAAACAGCTCCTAAAAAGTACAATAAAATCCTTCAATATTATTGCAATGAACACAATTAACGTTCTCCGATGCAGAATTGGCACCCTAATGTTGAATATCCCAGCATGATGGGGCAGACAACCAGAACAGCCTCATTTTGCTGTTGTGAAAAATCTTTCATTTTTGCCAAAGTCATTTGCATTAGCTGTGGGAAGCATTAATCCCTTTAGCCTTCAAAAGCCGGATCCAGGTCCCAGACCTCCTCCATGCCGTTCCACTGATGCTGCCCGTCACTCCGCTCCCAATGCAATATGAAATCCTTAAAAAAAAAACGTTTTTCTTTTTCCGTGCCTTTTTTCCTCTCGGCCGGGGCCTCGGGGGCTCCAATGGGGACCGTCAGGACGCCCACACACACAAGCCACACACGTGTCAGCGGCAATCACCTTCAAACAGCAATGCAAACCTACATAAACGTCAATGAGACTCAGAGACGCTCCGCTGGGGAAGGACGCCGATGAATATAGATGCCACTCAGAATGACGGCTGATATTGTCAATGAATTCGTTTATAAAACTCTTCAAATAACTGAGTGACATTGTGTTGTGACAGAATTTGTCTTCTGCAAAACACTCAAACCTTGAAGCGACAATGATGATGAGTTAGATATGTTCCCTAAAACAGCCTGGAGTTGTGCTGCCCCAAAGGAGGTCACCGCTGAGGTATTACCCCTGCGCTAGCGGGCCTTTATTAGCATTTCAGATATGGATTTATAGCGGTTTTATAGCAGTTTTGGTAAAGATTCCAGATTCACATCTACAAAATCACCAGGAGGTAAAAGTAGTGGTGCTACAAACTTTATATATTTTTGAGTAGCGTGAAAGTAGATCAGAGGTTTTCAAAATAATGTCACTTCAACAGTATGTATACATCTATTTATATAGAATTTATGTAGAAAAATATGCATTTATATAGAAAATTGCCAAAAGTGCACACAGTGTGACCAAGAAAGCTGAAGAAATAAATTATTTGTCTTTTAAAACGAAAGTTAGGGAAATTATGTATTGCATAAAAAAAATTATTAATAGTATTTTTATTTTATGCATTGTGACAATCTTTTCAGGACACATTTTAAGCACATTTTACCATCAATTTTCTCATTATTTTTAATTGCGATTCAAGCATGTAATTGTTTTTTCTCCCACTGTATGGCAAAGTTTTGCATTGATTTAAAAAAAATAATAATTAAATGCAGAACAACAAATAATAACATCATGCATATAATTTAAAATATGTATTTTTGGTCAATTTTAAGTCCTTGTTACACGTTACATGTAGTTACTATAGTAGTAATAACAATAAATTATGCATAATTACTTGCAACTAACCCAATCTAACCCTAGCCCAACAGTAAGTACATGTAATTAGTTATTATGACTATGTACAATTATACTAAAAATGTAAAAAATAAAAAAAAATGAAAATGTACAATTATACTAAAACAAGAACACGTCAAAATAAAGTTTAACCATATGTTTTTTTAATTATTTTTGTCGGTAAAGAAATAGGCATAAGTCTGTTAAATACAGTAAGTCATGTAAATAATGTCATATTGCAACACTCAAGGGACCTAATAGTCTTTGAAAAAAGTATACTAATTTTACATTAACATTGATATAATAATATTAATATTGCTAATAATATACATTTTATCCCAAAAAACAAAGGGAAAAAAGTTGCTTTTCCAACAACCACTGGATAAAGAGACGTCAGAAAGAAAAATAATTTCATTTTGGCACCTTGCAAGTATATATCTTGTATTTCTTTCTGACGTCTCTTCTAGTCTGTTTTGCTTGGTCCACAACCGTAAGTGTCTCTTGTACCTAATTGGGTACAAATGAAGACTGATCCTTTATCGCTTGCACCTGCCCATAGTCAGAACGTCAGACAACTTTTGCAAAGGATTGGGCTAGTACAGAGCACATTAGTGCAAATCTCTGGTCACTCACACACAGAAAACAGTGCTGCGCTTAGCAAAATGTAGCGTAACGGAGATGGATAGTCAGAGCCGCTGAAAGAGACACACCTCAGCACGGGCGACACAGGCTAGACCGAATCCTTCAACCACTGTTAGTCTCTTTCTGCCTTTGCTCCACTTTAGTCGACCTCGCTGCCAGCGAAACAATGACCTCCTATGGCATTAGTTCATTTAGAGTCAAACAGGGCAGTTTCACAGTGGAAAAACAAAGGAATAAGTCACATGATGGTACGAAGACGTCTATATGCATTAAAACATCTGACATCACATTATATCCAATGCAAATTTAAGAAGTGTTAATAAGTATAAATATTCCTTATAGTTTCATTTAACATGAGCTCATGAAAATGAATTGATAAAACTGATCAAATCTTCAATGCAATGATCGCTCCGGTTTGACAAATGCATAGAGTATTACATCATGTTGACAGATGAGGTCATTTAAATTAGGTTGACTATAATGAGAGTGTGAATATAAAGTATATTTGAGACTAAAGAAAGACTATGGCTGTGTCCGAAATCTCCCACTACTCACTATATAGTGGGCTATATAGTGAGCTCGCCATTTTGTAGTGCTGTCCGAATGTATAGTGATGATTATTATACCCTATATAGTCCACTCAATGTATCCCAGAATGCATTTTGAAAAGTAGTGTACAACCGATGGTCACTAACCCAAGCCCTACATACCATCATGCATTGCGCTGATCGTAAACGTGGCGGATGGACGTCAAGGAGAGCAGCGCGACAATACGAATTTGCGACAGTAATGCCGTAATCAACGGCGCCGAGAGACGATGGAGTAGTGTCCGAAAGTGGTGTTTCTATTGTGCTGGTGAGCTCACTATATAGTGCTCTACTCCCTACCCCATAAATAGGGGTTAGGGAGTAGTGGTTTGAGTGGAGATTTCGGACACAGCATATATATTTCTGGATATAGAGTCAATAGACCCCTTATCAGTTGGTAAACATGGTGACTTTTTCTGTGGGCGGAGCTTAGGTGGAGGCAGAACGATCCCTCTGGCCGCTTCCCTAACGTTAGTTTGCAAGTTTTGTTCGCTTGTTTTTTAACAATGACTGGAGAAAATCCGATTTTATCTTAAAGCAGAATTCGGCAACATCTAGTCTTCTTCGCATGATTTTCCCTTTTGTTGTCGCATGTTTTCCCCACGAGCTCCTCCTACAGCTGTGGGCCGTATATTTCACAACACTATCGTAAAAAAAAACCTCACTTGCGGCACCCTCCTCCCCCATTCTACCGCTGCTCACGTGCATTTGTTATTATCAGAGCCGGCCAACTTTACTTGCGGAGCTGTCTACCGAGGTGGGTAATACATCATACACATTATCATAGAACATTGACATGTACATTTTGTATTCTGTTATCAACCCGTAAAGCAGTTCGTGTTTCTCGCTCGTTCTCGTTCTCGTCTCGCTTCTCACGAGACTTCCTATTTTCATTTTGCCGGGACGGTAGTCCCCATGTTGCAAGGTTGGTTTTCCGCCTGGGAACGCTGGGGGGAGCTAGGAAAGTCACCAATATCACCAGAACAGGTTGTTTAACCATCCAAATGATTTCTAGACAGCTTTATTAAGTTAAAAAAGTTACCAAGTTCTGCTTTAATGTGCAAGGTCAGTCACTGTCCAGGACCGCGATTGTTATTTGCAAAAGTTAATTTTAACGGACGGAACCAGATTGGCTGACCCGTAGCCGTTACACGCTCACTCAATGATGGACGATCTGACAGGGTTAGCGTTAACGCTAGGCTACCTCCGGTCGAGTGGCCTGACTTCTACACCTATCCGATAGAGAAACCGAGCGTAAAGAGAAACTGAGGACATATAAATCTTTAGATGACTATAACTATGTGCTGAATGGTCATGTTCAAGACTTGTGTGTACGATCCGCAGTTCTGCCGAGCCAAGACGACCACAATGTAAAGAGTGACATTACGGTGCAATTTTAATGATGTGAATATTTTGTAGAAATAAAAATTCCAGATACAGCATATTCATTTTTCATTGCTTCTTGCACCCAACAACACAACAAATGACATTTAATAATAATAATAATATTTTAAGCTCCTTATTATGTAGCCGAATCTGTGCTGGTTTGTATTGACCGCTTGCAGTTTTGCCTCCAGCTAGCGCCGTGACGTAACTGTGACGTCGGCTCGAAATTAGTCTATATAGATTATAGAGACTACAATTTTAATTAATCCGTATTCTTTACGTGACGCATTGACGTTACAGTACAAAAAGGCTCTTTTAACATTATCATGAACATTGTATAAGCATTCATTTCATGCGTCATGAGTGTAAACGTCACATCCTTTTGATCATCCCGAATCCTTCACATAAAGATCAGTCTGCAGCCTTCCATTGACAAACAAGTTTTGTTACAAGCTGTTCACACATTGCCAAGACAAAAAAGCGATTAATGCATGAAAATTCCTACATATAATCCACTAATCCAAAAGATCCCAGAGTCATTTGAAACCGAGTGTAATCCCCATTTCAATAGAGTAACTCGCTTCATTCAGTCCATAACCTGACACTCCACCAGTCTTTAACACAAGCACAGAAGACCGGCGACCCGTGTCACAGAGCAAGGCTTCCTGCAAACAACAGACGCAAAAACACAACACACTAAAGGTTAACGTGTTTGCATTCTGTGATTTGGAAACTGGCTCTTCCTGCCAGGTGAGATTTATGAGTTTTCTTACGCTGCAGCTGGCCGAGATGCGCTGCCACCGCTCGCGCTCAAGACAAACGACAGATCTGGAAAATCACACGTAATCCACAGCACTGGGAATGAGCTCAAAAACCTGAATGATGCAACCATTACAGCTGCATCTCCACCATGGGAAACACTCCTTCACACTCACAAGACCTGAGATGTTTCTATTTACATCTGCAGTGAAAGAGCATGACATAACCTATATAGAACTGGAGGAAAAATATTAATGTAATGTTTACAAGGTAATAGGGATGCAATGATATCAAAATTTTGGCTATCTTGGATAACCGATAAATGGTCGATATCACCTTGTATTAATTATTTTTATTAAATAACACATTAATTATATACTTTTTTGCCTATATAAATCAAAAGTTAAAAAAACTACAAACTAAAAATCAATCATTTTAAATGAAACAATGCAAAAAAAAAAAATCGATATTAATTTAGTGATTTGCTAAACAGTGTTTTTAATTTCTTTAAATAACTTTAATTGAACATTAGATGAATGTAATACAAATGTAAAAATACAAAAAAATATCCGATATCGTCTGATAAAAAAACTATAATATCGGTCGATAACCGATATGCTACCGATATATACATCCATCCAACATAATTATTTCATACTTCATTACTCATAACAGAGGTTTTTGTTAATAATAAGGTGACACAAATAATTGATAATTCTAACATTGTGTATCAAATAATCAAATGTAATTTAACAGACACTTTTATAAGACAAATGAAGACACTTTATAGACGTCAAACGTCAGTGAAACTACATCGGCAGTTACTTTACTTAAAGGGAATTTGATTCTGAACTACTTGCTTATTGAATGCAATGACATTTGGACTCTTTAAAGCTACACTGTGTGATTTTTACCCCCATCTAGCGGTGAAAAGGTATATGACCATCCAGTGAATATTAGTTTCTGTTCCTCTCAATTCCGATTTCGTTTTAACTCCTACGGTGGCCAATGTAGTCCAAGATTAACATGGCTTCCAGTTCGACCTCGTCCACATTCGACACGGTGCCATCGAGTGTTAAAACGCGAAAGGCGAAGCTTGAATTAACGGATGTCCCTCTTTGGCTAATGTACTTTCAAGATGGAGGGGCAACATGGCGACCGACATTAGAACCCCTTACCCGTATGTATTTTCAATGGCATATTATACACTCACGAGAATACTTTATTACTTGAACGAAGTAAATATACATTAATGACACATATATTTTTGAAAGAACTAAGTGTTTTTAGCTAAGAATAAACTAAAAAAGTTACACAGTGTAGCTTTAAAGTGGCACTTTAGCTGATATCACTGATATGAAGCCAGACCATGTGCAATTTGATCAAATCTCAAATTAAACTAGGCAGTAAGGGTAAAAAAGAGCTGAACCAGCATCTCTTTCACTCTACGAACATACAGAACGGTGCAACCGCAGGGGTCAAAGCAATTACTGTAAGTACAGGAAGAGGAGGGACGGAAAAAACGGGTGTATGCGTGCGTGCGTGTCCTCGTAATTTACCAGCGAATACTTTCTCTGCCCTGGTCCACCCGGGCCGCTGCTATTCTATTAGCGTGGCAGGATAAGGAGGACGGGCTCATCAATCCAGAGACTTTAATTGAGCTGGCTTCTCTCGGGCAGAATAATTAAAAGACAGGAGGGGAAAAAAAACAGCAAGAGGTCCTTCACGAGGCACGACGGAGGGGTGAAGACGACAAAAAAGCCAGGATGAAGGTGATTGATCGGGCCGGCAGAGTGCTGGGATTCGAGGTCATAAATAAGGAACGCTGCTGGGCCACGCTGATTAGAAAGCCAGATTCCCAGACTGTGTCAATCGGGGAAAATGGAAAAGCGTCTGAGGCCGAGGAGCCACTGGAGAAGAGGAATTGCTGGATGAAGCTCCCAGGAATTTAAATGACGCTTCCGTCATTCGGTCCAGGACCCGCACACAAACACACATGCAGTTATTTTGACGTGAATCAGATTTCTTTTCTCCGCACAAGCTTTATAATACTCGAGCCGTGCCATCCGAGAGACGAGATGTGCAGCGCAATCTAATGAGCAGATAAAAGTGAACGCAGACGCTGAGCAAGGTGTACCTCACGGGACACACCGCTTATTTTCCCTCCCGTCTCCTGCCGCATTATCATCTCCTGCCTATCCACATTTCTAGGGATTTCTAAACAGTCCATCTGTTTATAAAAGCTTCAGACGTACAACAAAACAACACTTGGCTTGGTTTCCAGCCATGCATTATGAATTTAAACATTTTTGGTAACACTTTATTTTACAATGTCCTTGTTACATATACTTACAATAGTGATAACAGTAAATTATGCAACGCGTAATACATAATATATATAAATTATACATGCAACTAACCTTAACCCTATAGTAAGCACATGTAGTTGCTTAATATAACTCAGTACTTAAATATATAATTACATAACAGTAGCTATGTTTCCATCCACACGTTTTTATCCGCATTAAGTGATATGGAATGAAAAATGCCTTATGGAAACAGTAAAATTTGATTGAATTTCATGAATATCGACTCAAATGAAATGCGTTCGGTCTCATGGGATTTATCTTGATGGATATACGGCTTATGCGATAAAGGCGGATGGAAACGTTATTATGGCGCGATCCATTTTGCCTAGCAAAACTTTGTTCGCAAATGTTGTGCAAAAATGAATGGAAACACCTTAACATGTCTCAAATCAATTCGATATACCAATTTGATCGCAAAACAGCATGTGACGTCATTACGCACAGGTTTTTATCTGCTTTAAAGCTGTTGGATGGAAACACACTTTCACCAGCTTTATTCGCATGAGTTTTTTTTACCGAACTTCAGATAATTCGATTGACAAGTGGATGGAAACATGGCTAATGACACCTTAAAATAAAGTGTAAAATAAATGTATTAGCAAATTTTTTTTGCAATATTGCAAATTTTCCAGGAAATGAATGGATGGAAAAAAAGTCTATAGTAGTCAAACGCAGTTCAAACGAGGTATTTGGACTCTTTTGGTATTTAGTTTCTCTTTTTTTCCCCCTGTTCCTCTTGCATCACTTCTTTCCCACTGTGCGTCAGCTCTTTCTGCTCAGCAGAGGGAGGGGCCGAACGCTGTAATCATGAGAGTTTGTGCATGGCTTGCTTTTTCCTGTAATTTCCCTCCTGCACTCCAGGCCTGATGCGGTCAGACAGACAGCGGAAGTACGTGACTGATTCAGAAAACAAAAGAGACCCCTGCCACACACAACACACACACACACACACACACGCTAGAGCTGCGCAATTAATCAAATTAATCACGGCATGGCCTTGTGCGGTTATTAAACCACAAACTCTGCAGGATTCAAGCTGACGGGATGAGGATCTACTCCATCTCTAGTCTATTACACACTCTTCCCAGTGTCCCGATATGGTGTTTTCAGACGTGCGTGTGTTTTACGATATGTAAACACCCCACATGACCTCCATCTAAGCAGGTGATCAGACTACACTTCTCTTTGTGTGCTTCCCTCATCATGAATGCCAAACACTTTAGGATAACTTTACAACATTCACGAGATTGCAAACATTTGGCAGCTACTAACAAAAAATCTAACTAATGACTAGTTGGAGCAAAGTCAACGACACACAGATGTCTTCCTTCAGTTTGCTGCCAAAAAAAGGCTCAAAATTATGTAAAAGTGAAGAAATTACACAGTACTATATAAGATACACAACAGAGAAATATACTACAGTTGTATATATGTAAAATGAATTACAAAATAATAATAATATATATTTGGGATATATATACTTTATATATATTAGATATTTAATATTTTTAAATGTATTATTATTATTATTATTATTATTATAATTATTAAAGTGGGATGCCTTCCCACCTCCCAAAATAATCCCCCCAAACATATATCCTACACACACACACACACACACACACACACACACACACACACACACACACACACACACACACACACACACACACACACACACACACACACACACACACACTATATATATATATATATATATATATATTATATAAAATCATAAATAATATTACTGTATAATAAACTAAGTTAGACAAACAAAAACAATAATATTAATAATAGACATGGGCTGGGTTCACACAAACAAAATAACACTTTCAAGGAAAGATAAAACTGTGAACACAACAGGTCAGGAACTCACTTTTAACTTTGATTTCCAAATGGCAACAATGTGAGCAGAATGTCCACTATTATTGCAATATTTATCAAAATCTTAATATGATATTTGAGGTGCCTCTACATGCAACCAGTTTGGGATTACTGGGAAAAGAATCTACAGAGACAAATGCCAGTTCTTTTCCCAGCACACAGAAACTTATCAAAGTCTCGTCCGGCCCTTCCGTGTAATCCCTCAGGAAGCAGAGAAGCAAAGGTGTGTTCACATGAACTAGCTTGACCCTCGGATCACACACACACACACACACATGAGTCCTACACTGCTGACAGAGGCTGCCTTCCTCCACAGATTTATGCAATTTAGTAGGAGAACCTCAGGAGAGCTTCTCTTGGGAGCAGAGATAAGAGGAGGCAACAAAGCGATAGCGATGGGAACTCCCAAGCTGATGCTACATGTGTATGAGGAAACTAGTGTCATGTGACGGCCTTATGAGTGAAAAAACTATGAGTGTTTTTGTGCCTAGTGCATTATTATTACTGGGTGCATGCAAAAACATAATGATAATAAATAAAATAAATAAATAAATAAAATGTAATCAAATAAAAAATAAATAACAAACAAGTAAAATAAATAAATAATAAAATAAAAATGTAATCAAATAAATAAATAAAATAAATACAAAATAAAATAAATAAAAAATAAAATAAATAAAATAAAGTAAATAAAAGATTAATCAAATAAATAAGTAATAATCAAAAAATAAATAAATGAATGAAATACAATTAAAATAAAATAACCTGTTTGTTAGGCAAAACAAGTTGCATCTTTAAATTCAGCTAAGAAAGAATCGGATAAATAAAATAATCAAATAAATATTAATATTTTCAATAAACAAATGAATGAACAAATGCCAAGCTCACAAATGCGTTCAGTTTTTGAATGACTACAACCATCCTGACTCAACCCAAGTGTATGCATAAGCATGTTTGCTTCTGTGAGCACACCTGAGTGTTTGTATATAGGTAAAACATTTACCCTCATCTGACCCCAAAGTAACGGGACAGTGTGCCGGCTTCATCACGGAGCACAGCACCAGACTAATGGCATGTTCAATAACTATAATCAAAGCATCTCCTCCACCCTGCTGTCTAAGAGCGAGAAGCAGCTTATTAACTCTTACCGTCCACACTCAGCTCCCATTACTGCTGACGGACACACACACACACACACACACACACACACACACACACACACAAAACAACTGCCACTGTCAGCAAAGTGAGGGTGCAATCCCTAATACAGCCATAATAACAGAGTACAGCGTGTAAGTCACAGGACAGTGACTGGGTCGAGTTATATGTGTTTGAAGAGTCAGAGCTTCTCAAAAACCTGGTCAAAGACACAGATAGTGCCAGTTATCATTATGTATCATTTACATACATATTCTATTGTTTCAAATTTAAAAACATTGAGGGAAATGTTGATGACAGGGTTAACATTTATATTGTGCTTTATTTGGAATGTAATTTTTATGAGAAGAAATGCAATTTGTTATTAATTATTTTAAATTAAATGTTTAAATGTTTTAAGTAAATATCAAAAATGATTGTATACATATATTTTTTTTAAATATTTACTATAGAAATTTCCCAATTATTCAGTAAAATTCTACAGGGAATTTTCAGGCCTAAAAATGTTACTGAAATAAGCAAAATAATTTTCAATGAACTTGGAAACCCTGTAATCAGGTGCAACACAACCAATATCAAGTTCTTTTTCTTTCCATGTTGAAGGCGCATTAAAAATTAGCATGAAACGTCAAAACCAGAGCCAATACAGATATTTGAAAAAACAGGGAAATAATAATAATAATCACAATATGTTCTACAATAAGTGTCAGAAACAAAACCTCCCTCCTGTTCTCATCCGTAGATGTTATAAGTCCATTACGGATATTTGATGTTTAATATCAGTATGTGGGATTACGGACCAATGAGACTTTGCTGTGGACTATAACACAATGAAAACAACACTGCTAAAGACAAAAACTTCCATTGAAGACTTTCAATCAATTTAATGCGTAATGCTAAAACATGTCATTAAAGATGGATTATAATACAGTAAATGATCAATAAAGTCAGAAAGCCTCCATGCGATGGTGCCAGTAATCCCTCCTTGCACGTCTCGTTTGTGTTATAAGTGAGGATCAAAATGAAAGTCCAAACTGCGGCTCAGCCAGTTTCCCTGCACTAGATCACAAACCTGGCAGCAGTGAGTCAAATTGAGTCATGCTATTTTTAAAGAGGGGGCGTTTACAGAAATCTCTCACTGCTCGCTCAGGATTAATGCCACCGGTGGCCTTTTGAACCACCGGGAGTTTATAGAGACGAGACGACTGCACACTCGGCTCTACGCCATCTCAAACGGCTCGCACACACACTCTGCTTCTTTTATTTAGTAAACATTGACCACACACACACACACAAGATCTTTAACTAACCTGCGTCTTGTGGAGATTTCCATTAGCTTGTTTCTGTATGCAGGCCAGAGGCGCATCTCACAGCCAGAAGTTACCATGCAACTTTAAACAACTTTACAAATACGAGCGGAATTAGGTTGGACGATTGTGCTAATGAATACACAAATACGTGTGAGATGAATGCCAACATATACGCTAGTCCAGAGCCCAAGGGCTTCAGAGTTTCAGCAGAAGTAGGTTAGAAACTCAGGAGCCTGAACTGAACCAATCATTATAGTATGTTTGCCGTGCTGGAAGAACGAGCCTGCGTTGGCTTAAGATAATAAGAGAGCTTAAATGCATGTCAGTGTGTGAGTACAAAGTCAGAAGCTTTACACAGTCTTCACCTCAAACTCATCCAGTGTTTACTATCAGGAGCAGAAAACACACTTCACAGCCACACCATAGCTTTAATTTCTGCTCTGACAGCCGTAAAACCGCGCAGAACGCTGTGAGTGTGTGTGAGAATTGAAATCAGGAATGGTGAGAGAACATTTGTAAGTTTTTCATCGTCAAAACAAACTTTTCAAAGTTTAAATCCGTCTGGCTAGAGCTCTTCTCATGATGTTTATTCATTAGGTCAGTAGATGGAGAGTAGGTGGTCTTTTATGGCTATTTGAACACATTCGACCACGAGCGTCTACACCGTGAAAGCAATCTTATTGAACTATCTCTGGAGGAGGTCGAAAGTGGACCAGATCAAAACTTATTAGAACCTCCATTTAAACCTGTATTTAGTAGAGATGCACCGACTGATCGGCTGGTGACCGGAATTGTCTGATTTTCACGTGATCAAATGCCCAAAATGCACAGAATTTGCATGTCTGGTGTGTTTTAACAAGAACTGGAGTATATGTCAGAAAAGAAAATGACATTTTTTAGTTCATATTGATGTGAAAAGTAGGAAATGGTTCTTCCATAACAATGCACTTTAGATGTTACCAGGAGTAATTTATATAGTTTATTTTATAGCGATTACGGTACAAAAAAAATTCTATGCAAAATGTTCTACTAAAGAAAAGAGAGAAAATATATATTTGTGTGAGCTGTAAAGTGGTTAGAAAAAATGAAATCGGAATTGGCTAAAATCGTTATTGGCAGGCCAAACTCAAAACAAACAAAAAAAAAATCGAAAACCGGAATCGGCCTAAAAAATTGTAATCGTGCATCTCTAGTATTTAGTGTCGTCCACTTGTGATCTGATCGGACAAAACGCACCTTAATGCCAGGAGTAAAAGGGGACAGAGTCTCTGTGCAAGACAGAACAGTTTTAGTATAATATCAAAATTAAATAATCCAAATAAATAAGCCTTATGTAAGCCAATATACTGTATAATTTGCTACACTCTTAAAAAAAAAAAATAATAATAATAAAAAAATACCCATGACTGGAACCCTTTAAAAGGTTCTATATATGAGGCAACTGAGAGAACCTTCAAAGTTCTATTTAGAATCTTTACTTCTAAGAGTGAATAAATGATGACACACTCCGTTCACTCCCACCTATGAGTTAGTGTTGTACTTGTAAGTCTGCAACAAGTCGACGAGACATATCCTAGAGTTTATCCTCAATTATTCATGATTATGACAGGACAAAGGGCATCAGAGGTGAAACGCTGCTCAAGAAACGAAGGTGAAAGCCAACGAGAGGTTATGAATAAGGACATGGTAAACAAAGAGCTTGTGTTTCACATGAATGAGTCAGGACTGTGCGTACGTCTAGAGAACGGTGCAGTGAGGTCATTTCCTGCCCAGACTACCCGCTGTGTGTCATTTTCCCAACACTGGGAAAAGAGCCAAGAGGAAAGACGGCTCGATTGCTCGACGCTAGTCTAACAATGATAGTCTTGGTTTACAACTTCTGGAGTGTTATACAAATGATATTTAGGCTGCATTGCGAGCCGTTGGTGCTTTCATTGAGGTGTAATACGACACAGGCTGAATATTAGGACTCTTATCTGTTCTTAAACGCAACAACAGCTCAGGCCTGGAGGCGAATGGCATCTAGAGCACACGGACATGCTTTAATCAGGCTAAATTTGGCTCTTGTAAACAGCCTTTTAGTCACAAAACTGCAACTGACAGCTCGCCAGCCCTCGAGATATAAAGACAGCCGTAGACTTTGCCGTTGTGAATCAGAAAGCACTAGGGAACAAGTCTTGAGATTGTCTGTGTGCTGAAAACACATCTATATCCTCACATTTGACTAGTCTAAACAACTAAAACGAAGTATATGACAAGCTAGGTTTGGGAACATTGCTTACTCTTAGCTTGTGTGTACAGAATGGCTAGGCTGATAATATTTAGTTGGTTAATATTGAAATCTTCATTTTGATGAACTGATATCGATTCCTAAAAAACCCAAGATTGATCTTTTAGTCTCTTTTCAGTTGATGCGCAAAAAAAACCCCACTAAATCACTGATTATACTGGCCATAGTAGACAAGTAACTGCAAAACCATTGAGTCAAGAGTGCCAACACCCTCTCCCAAAAAGTCTTCCAAAACCACAAGGTGAACTTGTTCTCGTCAATCAAGTAGTCAACCATCCTGAACGTGTCACCACTTGTTGGACAGTGTAAACAGATCCTTATAGGCTTATAGACCCAAGACAGAGATCCCAGAGAGGGTTGAAAAGGTGAATGAGGTTTAATGGATCTGAGTGCGGTTGAGTGACATTGTGGTTATTTCCCTCGATATTGTAATTGATTAAACTGAGAAATGTTTTATACATGACTAGATCAACAAGTGTCTAAATCTCTTATTTACGCTGTATAATAATCGTAGAGTTTTCATTTTGTCACGTCTTTGGCTCACAGTGTACATTGTGTGTTATACAGGGCTGCATAATTAATTGAATTTAGTGGCGTCACGATTTCTCGATTACATTTGAGTACTCTATATTTGTAAATCCTTAATTGCAATTTATCGGTGTCGATTAACCAGCAAAATACCACAAGTGCCGCATTTCATGGACAAGTATTCATGAACCAGATTATTAGTATAGGTTACTTGTTTCTCAGAGCTTCTCAGTTCACAACAAATGCTACACAAACTCAGTCTCTGCATGAGCCGTTTGTTCAGGTTTCCAATAACGTGCGTTTGGGAATGCATGCGTCTCACGCGCTTTGTGTTTCATAACAAATTGTTGCATTGTTATGATTGATTTGCATGCGTGGAGCATCTCAGGAGCTTGGTTAACAAACTCCATCACTGCATTCTCTGTATTCTTGCAAAACTGCCAGCGGTGCTTTTCGCTTTAGCACTAAACAAACTTCTTTGAGTGTCAGGCATTCAGTTTCATGTGCCACTTTAAACAGAAACCAAACGTATTAAGAGCCGTTGTTTAAATTGCTTATTAGGACTGGTTGCCTTTACACATTGGATAGCCTAATGAGTAATTTAAACGTGTTATTCACCATAGATTGTTTTTTGTGCATGGACAAATCGTGCAAAATAAGAGCAGAAATGTGCATGAATGAAATAACCAGGTTTGACTATAACCGCCTGGCCACTAATGCCTAAGTTGAGTGTTTGAGACACCAGTAGCCCGTAAAGAGCTGGATATTCATCCACGGCGGTCCGACTACAGGTTGATCTCTCACTTTTAAACTCATCCGACATGCAGAGACGTCTAAAAGGCTTTTAATCTGAGGATCTGTGACATTCTTTGCCTCTGGTTGTTCCTGCACAAAGATACGCACGCTTTTAACTACACCCACACGCACGAGCGCAAACTCGACATCAAAACTTCTACAGAAACCCTGGAGGGAAATGCATTGAATGCTATACACAACAGCACGAGACTGCTGACGAGCATGACGAGTCGTAATAAAAGAGCGCATTGATGAGATCATTAGAAGAAGCCCTTCTAGTAACAAACTCCCTACAAGAGTCAGCCTATAATCTGCCCGAGAGATCAATGGTGACCCTTATCTGGTTACAGCAGATTAGAGGAGGAATTTCTGCAAGCTAGCTGTGGCGAGCTGGAAATCAAAGACGTTTCCGATGTGAGTGGTTTTATTGGTTTGTAACTGGCCTGAGTGCATCTGAAGGAGCTTCTTGTGCTTTACGGCTCCCCCGCTGCAACACTCGAGCAACTTACACGACTGGAGTGAGCGAAAACAATCTGAGCCAAAACATACAATCTGGTGTGTTCAGTCCAGGACTGACGATACGAGTGGCAGACAGTGTGGGAGGAAGAGAGAAAATGAACTAATGGGCCTCAGCCTGAACTAAAAAGAATCATAGCAATGAGAAAAATTAAATACGACGCACGAGAATGAACCTCATTGGTTCTTGCTGAAGCTCAGATGTGCTGCGTAACACAAGAATAAACCTCATTGGTTCTCTCACATCAAGCGAACATGCTTGAGCTTTCGTTTATTACCACAACTGATGTGTGAGTTGATGAATGTTAATATGTGAATAAAAGCCTAAATTCAATCTGTTCCTCGTATAAAGCAATCCCGTCTCTTCAGAAAATTTGGACAAAACCACTCAATTCATATGGATTAGTTTTACGATCTCTTTGCTTTTTGAAGCGTCAAAAGTGTCAATAGAGGAACAGAAATCACTCAGGTTTCATCAAAAAGATCTTCATTTATCTCCAGATGATGAACGAAAGTCTTACGGGTTTGGAAATGACATGCGAGTGAGTAATTAATGCCAGAATTTTTATTTTTGGGGCAACTACCCCTTTAAGCAATGTTCAGTAGCATATTTGGTTTTGCTGAGAATCCTGAGATATCAAGTTTTGTATTGGGAATCATGCAGTTCTGTCACCAGTGGTAATATCAACTACTAAAACTTTGGTATCATAAGTAACTCTACTGCAGTCTGTTTGTCAGACGAAAACTTGCTGGCAACCACTGTGTAAGGTTTAAGCTTGCAGCTCTGCTCTGGTATTTGTATTTCTGACAATCATCTGTAAGTGTTACGCTTTTGCTGTAATAAGCTCCCTAGAGTCACGGTGGTCAGGTGATGTTGCTCTTAGCGCTAAATTTATCTCTGCTCCATTTCTGCTTGAGATTTCACAATTATTTTTGTCACCGCTATTGCTGATGTCTTTTCATCTCATTTCAGGAAAAATCAGCTAACAGAGACCGTTCCACGGACTATTACTGGTGTTTTGACGAGAGGTAATTAACTTTTATCTTAGTTTGCATAGTTCCTCAAGCAAATCTCATTTCCAGTAGTCAAGCATGCATGTCCACAACGTCCTACAAACATGAAGACAACAAACATGGGTTTTTTCTTCAACTACAAGGGGTTCAGTTTGAGTAAAACTTGTATTTTTTCCCTTTATTAAAGCTATCAACATTCATATCATATCAAAAGCCTGTTATGTATACAATTTATTTATTTCCTTAAAACAAAATACAAATTTACTCCAAAAAAAATTTAACTATGAAGAACAAAAAGAGTGCAATGAATAGATGAAAAGATTTCAATGTGTTAAAATTATTGATATCAATTGTTTACACAAATTTGGACAGACATTTCAACCACAGAACTCATATTAAATCAAATCACATATAATATGTAAATAAATACAGAAAAATTAGATATATTTTAATCATACTGCCTATACGTGTGAATTTGCAAATGTTCATAAATACTGGTTGTCTGAATCATGCATTATAATGGTATAAATGGATGCTAAGGCCAAATATTTGAAGGAAACGGGCTATACCAAACAATACAACCAAGGTTACAGACTCAACCATCAACACAATAGCACAGACTGTCTGGTCAGCGAGACAGCAAAGATTTCTACATTCAAAACAGACCTTCTGATTGCCAAATCAGACCTTGCCAAAGCAAAACAACATTATCTGCTCAGTAGCTTTCTGATTCTCTGTCTCTCTCTCCTCCTAATTTATTATTTAGGTCTATTAGGCTAACAATTATTTATATTAGACAGTAATTACGCTCATTACAAGGCAATCTGGAAAACTTTTTACAATTAAAAGAATCAGAAAGGACAGAAAATCTCATTATTTATCTAAAGCACGTTTCAGAATAAAACCCAATAAAATCTCTGTAAGATGCTACACAAGTGTAGACGAGAACGGATCCATTATACTTTGAAGGCAAAAAAACAGGACATGACCATCAGCAACAAAACGGCCAGAAAAATGGCAACCCAGCATTACTAGCCCTGCAAAAATGTACTCGATTTACTGCATCAGTAGATGAAAATTAGTTCACATAAGCAGCGAAAGTGATGGGTTTATTTGTCAAGCATTAATGCACATCTCCATCATCATGATCAAATATATTGCAACTGACATGTTTGACACGGGCATTTCCAAGCTTAATGGTGGCTAGCTGTCATTTAAACAATTATAACCATTAAATATACATGCTTTAAGCTCTACTGAGGAGCCCCAAAAGCATTTCACAAGAGTAACGCTGTTAAATCTGACCCTGTGGAGAGCGTTTAACGACACAGGCTTGATTCTGCTAACAGACTGGGCCGCACGCCACAAACCGGGACGAACTCAACGCTCAGCTGTGTGAAAAACCGTCCAGTGGGAAGCTTTCTGGCCCTGAACCAAGCCCAGGTTGTCCATCGGCTCCTCTGCTCTGCTCATCCTCTTTTCTATCCGCTTTTATCACCTCACACCAAATAGGTTTAGCACGTTAGGTAACCTCATTAGAGGCAGTCCTGGGCTGAGCCGCGCATTAGCAGAGGATCGTCTGGAGAAACCACACGTTCTGCTGTCAAACAACATGATGCATGCTTACCTGGACATGCACATATTTAAAAGACACACTTGCAACACTGATTGGAAGAGCATACTACTCATACTATTTCTGTATCTTTATATAGTAGTTACAGTAGCATTTTGAATTCACCTGCAATCACTTGATTCGTTCCTGAAAAAATCTGAAGGTTGTTGAACAAATTGGTAGAGTGAATAATTCAATTACTCATACCTTGATTTGTTCCTGAATGAATCGTTGTTGAACAAATCAGTTGAGTGAATGAATTACTTATAAACATTTAGTTGAGTAATTCCTGAACGAATCAGTGGTGTTGGAAAAAATTGGTTGAAAGAATGATTCAATGATTTACTCATTAACATTTACTTGATTCAATTCTAAACGAAACACTGTTTTTGAACAAACCAGTTGAATAAAAAATTCAATGATTCACTCATGAGTAGTCACTTGTTTCAGTCATGAATGATTTAGAGGTTTGATTAATCATCCACTATACTTAAACAATAAAAATACTAGTGCCAAATCTGCTGCAGTTATAGTTTATAAGCTATAGTTTTGATTTAGACGCTCTAGTCAATACTCAACAGCCACCACAAACCAACCACAATCCAACTGTGGACGCCCATTACTGCAGACTCGTTTTACACATTCATACAGTAATTTAGTACCAGCCTACTTTTCAGACCTGCAAACTCCTCAGAGTAAAAAAGGTGACAGTGTTACGCGGGGGGGGTAGGTAGTTTTAAACGGTTGCTAGGGTGTGGTTACACAGTTACATGTTGTTCTGGATGAACACTATACTGTATATAATATATAATTATCATAGGATTGGCAAAGGAGAAAAAGGGCAGTAAAATATAAATGAACCATGATGAGCAATACATTTGTTACTGTATTTATTATTCTTTGTTAATGAAAATACAGCTGTTCGTTGTTTGTTCATATTACTTCACAGTGCATTAGGCTAACTAATGTTAACAAATATAACTTTTAATTGTAATAATTAAGGCTACTAGTAAATAGTGAAATTAACATTACCAAAGATTAATAAATGCTATTTATTTATAGAGATTAAGAAGTGCAGTTTATGAATAGTTAATATTAACTAGTTTGGTGTTATCGATTTGTTATACACCGATTCAGATCTCTTTTGAAGAGACAGATGTTGGACAGATCAGTTATTTTAACCATTCATAAAAGTGAATCGGTTCAAATGAGTCATTAGTTCGCGAATCGGACGTGCCATTAGCTGACACACACACAGACACGGCACGCGTTGTGTGATTATCCCAGCAGATAAGGACATCGCAAGAAATCTCTGAAAATGCTCCACGTGAAACTTTGATCTTTTACTATCGTGTCAATTCTCAATAGATTTTGATTAATATGCGCGATGGAGGGAGAGCAAGGCAGTTTGAATACAGTGAGAGAGTGCGCGCGCGACCGCTCTCTCTCTCTCTCTCGTTCGTTCTTTCAGCGCCCTGTCACGAGCGCAGCATAACAAAGCGGTAGCTAACGTTATTTGAATCAAGCAAACAACTAGCTGTTGTTTTTGCTCCAAAAAAGCTTGATTTACCTCGAATTTCACATAAGATTCCTTCACGTTATGAGTTTCCATCAGACTCGCGTGGTAGCCACTAACCAGGGGTCTCATCCACTGGCGATTCTGACGCAAGTGCTAAGATTCCGATTGGCCAAGAGAAAAAGTACTAAGATTCCGATAGGCCCAGAGAAATGTCAATTATAAGAATTATCCAATAATATTTCGCAATTCTAGGGCAGCCTATACCCCCCCCCCCCCCCCCCCCCCCCCCCCCCCCCCCCCGAAAAAAAACTCTCCGGTTCTACGCGATTCACGTGAATGACCCATTTGACCAAGAAAACGGCGATTATCGCCGAAAAGCGACAAGTTTGCAGGTCTGACTTTTAAGAGCAACATCTACATTTTTATGTCTCTAAGAGGCATTTATCTATGCAGGATGATTATAAAAACTGGCAGGTGAATTATTAATAAGGGTAAAACAAGCTTGGTTTGAGGGAAGGCCTCAAAGGAAAAAAGGAACTGACTGAGATTTTATTCAGACTTCTTCCTGTGTGACGAAGCGTTCGAGTCATGTAATAGCAGACTAGCCATATCATATACGAACTAACAAAGTGCAAAGCAACTGGGCATCAAACACGCGTGGTTTCTTCACAGCTCAGGGAAATACACAGCTGCATTTTCCTCGAGTCAAATGACATCTCTGACAGCAGGATGAAAGCATAGTGGCAATAACCACATCAAACAGCTAAGCACCACCAGACTTTTTGTTTGAGCTACGAGAGACCGGAGCTGCACGATAGCAATACTATATTGCTGATTTTAATGCGACTTTCAAACCGAGAGAAGGTTTACATGAACAACGCAGGATTACACCATGCAAATTGCCTGCAAATCACCGTCACATATGCTAGGCCTGCAAATCTGCTGGTGCATTGACGCTACAGCCCTTTAAATCACATAAGCGCATAGCGTCGGATAGTGCGGGATAGAGAACCTGAGAGATTCAGATCAGATTAACACAGAAACGACATGTCCCAACCACTAGCGTCTCCTTGTTTGGCTGTAAATGCAAAAGAGAAACATGATAATCCAGACCCTGACCCCTTTGGCTCCATGACACTCGCGGTCACTGTGAAACCAGGCCTGCTCTGCAAACCCACTTGGGTAAATGGTGTTTTGTAGTCCCTGTGTTATTATGCAGAGCATCGCTGGGCAAGGCGAGACGGCGCTGGGTGCAGTTCTGATGTGCTTTAATGAGACCGGCGGAGCGCACATGGTGAAATATTTAAGTGGGAATGGTTACTGGGGTTCCATACACGTGCTTTGATGATGTTCTCCGCTGGAGGTGAGGTCATTGCATGGTGCCATGGGGGAAAATGAGTCATCCACTGGAAGAACAGGGGATTGTGGGTGTGTGTGGAAGTTGTGGGGTATTTCTAGAGAGTTAAGAAGATCTGACAGACCTTTGGAGAGCCTCCAGGATGAGCATGTCCGACAGTTTTCAACATAATGTTTCAGAGTAATTTCACACTGCAATGCACTAGGACTTATATGTAAGCCAGAGCAACTTTATCTTAAAAGTAGTTTAAGTTTCACAACTCGCTGTGTAAATAATCTGCAAACTATCCAAGGTCATCGCTCACTATACCATACTTATACAGAGTTTGCTGCATCGCTTTTCTACAGTGGCATGTAAAGCTATAGAGAGAGAAAGACATGATGTGAAATGTGAAAAACACCTTTACTTATAATAATTACATTTTTAAGTTAGTAATATTAAAGTATAAGCAACTTACACTGCCCTTGGAACGACTCAGAATACCCTAGAAACCACAAAGTGAGATCTGTCAAAAGGTAGCATGACCTTGAAGCCTCTTATGCTCATCACAAATGTAGTCATCTTGCACACTCCCTCCAGTATCTTTACTCAACCGCAACCTGAGTAGACTAAATATTCTAATTAAATCAAGTATAAAAAAAAATCTAGAGGATAAATGGGAAAGGGGGGCTAGGAAAGACAGACGGGGGTCTGTAAATCACATCATTATAAACATCTCCTCCCCTATTTGCCATTCAGCCTGTGATTAAGACAGTAATTCAGCAAATCTCATTACTCCAGTTTAAAGGAGCAGGAACTTGCCATGAACACTTCATTAGACTCAAGAATTTCATCTGCAACAGACCAAGCTACAAAGTTTAGATTTTATTTTAAACAAGTGAGAGTCCACGTCGCCATTTATCATCCTAACAGAACGTCATAAGAATATCACCGCAAATGCAGTGCACAGTCGTGCTGAGCTCAAAGTAATCTACTAGAGCTCAAAGCAATTAAAACACCGTTCGCCACATCATCTTACCAGCACATCTGCTTCATATTAGCGCCGGGGTCTCGTCCACACCACTCCTGTGAATGCAAAAGCTCTGCAACCTCGCAGTGTTGGTCAAACAGGGCTGTGGGTAAGTAAATGGTGCTATCATGCCACCCTCTGCATACTGCAAAGAGGGGATTAACTGCCGGATTATCTACTAGGAGGGATTAAAGGCAGGGTGGCCACATTTGTGAGGCGGCGTTGCGGTGGGACGTCCCTTTCCTGTGAAAAATACGTCCATATTGGAATCAAAAGATTTTACCATTTGCTTCATCTACCGATGAGAATGTTGAGTTTAAATGGACGGAAAGTATTCCGGTGTGAATATGCAAAAGGGGTCGGATTTATCGGATGAGCTGGGACTCGTTTTTATTGTTGGATTAAAGAATGGCAACATTTGCAAGCATTTTGGATTCAAAGCAGCACATGCAATGGCAACGGTCCGACTGCAGAGGAGGACAATCCTATGAAATTCTGGGTTTTGATGACAGCGGATACACTGGCGATTGAGAGCAACACAACAGTGCTTTATAAAATTCTTATATTCAAAGCGAAAAGGCATTGTTGCCAACATTCGGATTATAAATCCATAAATCAGCCAACATCCCCGATCATCTAATCCTTGCAGTATATTCTGTTACCCGGCATCAATCTTTTGCTTGTTCTTCAGCACTGGCAAAAATAAACACAATGGCATTCTCAGGCCAACTGATTGAATGAAATCTAGAACTGGAAGAATGCCTCCCGGAGAAATGTATGAGTCTCACATGGATAGCTGTATCACCGCTAATGCATCCTTGTGTATACACGTTCCTCATGCACAGAAGCCCACAAAAATTCCTCAGTCGGCTTCTCCCGTTATTACAGACCAATGGGAACGGAGTGCAGGAAGTGGTGGGAATTACTAGAAAAGAGACTATTTGGAAATTTGGAAGAGCTCGGTCTACATCAGCTGTTTTGCTGCGGTAGGCGCATGACTCCACTGTGAGGTCATGTACGAGTCCTGGCAGAGAGATTTGTTGTACTCAGGAGAGGATCCTGGAGCTGGTTTTGATTTGACGTGGCCGTGGGTTTCATCCCATTCTTTGCTGTCAATAGAACAAGTCTCACTGGAAGGTTATCAAGGACACTATTGAAGGGAACAGGGAAATGTAGCATTTGCGAGATTCTTTATGCAGAAGCACTCATAAGGCAGATTAATATTTCACAGTTGATTACATCACCAGCTTGACACAACAGTCAATTATCCTGCCGTTTATGCCGTCTGCCCGGACTCACGTAATAGATGGGAAGGAACAGCAAGGCATCCGCACGTTTTTATCCGCATTAAGTGATATCGAATGAAAAATGCCCTTGTGAAAACAGTAAAATTCGATTGAATTTCATGAATATCGACATTCGGTCTCATCGGATTTTATCTTGATGGATATACGGCTTATGCGATAAACGCTGATGGAAACTTTATTATGGCGCGATAAATTTTGCCTAAAAAAGCGAAAAGTGTTCGCAAATGTTGGCTTGAATGTTGTGCAATTCGGTGAGAAAATGAATGGAAACACCTTAACATGTCTCAAATCAATCCGATATACCAATTTGATCGCAAAACAGCATGTGACGTTATTACGCACAGGTTATTATCCGATTTAAAGTCGTTGGATGGAAACACACTTTCACCAGCTTTATTCGCATGAGGTTTTTTACCGAACTTCAGATAATTCGATTGACAAGTTGATGGAAACATGGCTTATGACAATCTGGCTTCATTCATGCTCTCTAGAAATGTATAGCATTTATATTTATTTCAATAATGTAGGAGATTTCAGACTGAACTTCTTCAGAGTAGAGAAATCTGTACAAAACAGAACACTACAGAGAGATTGTACTTAATTACATTTGATCACTGGGTCCCTGTGGAAACCAGGAGGGCGTCCAATCTGAGATGTGAAAGCTCAGGTCAGTCTGGAAATCTCAAGGAGGAGAAAGTCAATTTCACCTGCAGATAAACCGGATGCTTTGGGAAATAAAGCATTTGGTGAATGCTAATGTCTTCAGACAAGGTTTTCATGGAGTCAGACTTGATTTGTGGGTTAAACTAGAATAAGCAGTGGCAGAGTTTCCATTGGGCTGTCGATTGAGCCTCCTGGATCAATGTTTCCTGATACCACAGCCGCTGTTAATATCCTCCGATCGTACATATTGGTTTCTACTAGAAGGTTGGGATGCATCCAAACCTGTGCTTTAGCGTTCATTGTAAAAGGGAGTCAAAATTTAATTTTCATCCATTTAAGCGCCAGCTGGCAGCCGTTTTAAAGGGCCGCACGAGAGAAAAAGAGCTGAAAATACATGAAACATGAATATAGATTGTTTGGAAATACAACATCCGTTATCGTGAGAGCTCTCGTACTACACATCAGGACAGGAAACAGATTACTCTGATTCTTTTGGCATCCACCCCACCTTCCTTTGGATCAGAGACCAGCCAACTTATCTTGGGAGTGGTGGGAAATTACGCCAGACCACAACCCAAGTGAGACAGCTGTTTCGAAGAAGATCATTTTACATGTTACCCAGTTCAAAAATTCACATGCAAGGACTCACAACTTACAAGAGAGGAACGCTACATCAGAAGGACTCAATGATACGGACTTTTTTAGCCAGTTGCTTTTTGTACAGTAAATATATGCAAATTTTTCTTTGCAAATTTTTTAATGCATGTATTACATGTGTTTTGCTAAGTGATTCCATCACAATTAGGTAATTTTTGCAAGTTTGACAAAGCCAACATAACATTATCCTTGAGAAAAATTTGCAGAATTTGAAATAATTTAAATGACATAACAGAAATTTTAAGTCTGCAAGGCGTAAAAATTGACTTTCAAAAATCAACAAAATGTAGGATGTCAGTACAATGCCACACTGGCCCGAATACATTCTCACACTGACCCAGACCTGCATGCCCTTCCTTATTGTTGAGATTAAAAAAAAAAATCAACAAGAGGTAATTGGTAGAATGTATAGGCTGCTCTTTTCCACACTACAAAAGTGATGTTAAACACCAAAAAAAGACATTTAAAACACTTTAATGTGTCAAAAATGTGGCCCAAGTTAGATCCATTAGATTCACATGAATCTCGTGACATAGGAGACATCAAAACTGACATTCTCATCATGATCAATCTCCATTGATGTCGAACCAGTGGTGAAACCAGTTTGAAGGGACATGATGGTGAGTAAATGGTGAATTTTCTTTTTTTTTGGGTACAGTATTCTGATAAACAACATATTTGCATGATCCAGCAATATAAGCATTGCTGTGATGACAGTTCTCTAAGAAAAGCAACATCTTCTCCACCAGTTATACCCGACAGTAAGTCACCGTGAAGAATGTTTCATTGCCGCTAAGAGACTGAGTCGACTTGATACTGTATCTCTGTCTCACGGCACTTTCATGCACCTTTCCGGCGTACTCTTATCTCCCTCAGGACGGAGACTAAGCCGAACAGTGTGAAATGTTCTGTACGTCCCAGCGATAGAGCAATGGGACTTGTGGACTGAGACAGGCTCTGGCATCGACTGAGGTCACACAAGGTCAGCCGCCTACAATGTCTAGTTCAATCTGTGTAGTGTTCGACAATTCACAAGAGACTTCACCTGATCCGACTGGCATGAGGATTAATGTGATAGATGTGTTTGGTTTAGGCACTGAAAGAAAATTAAAAGCATCAGCCGTAAATTAATATACTTTTGCGGAGTCAATTAGATTAATGATGTTGCTACTGGTTCAGGTTGACCTTTGCACACCTTCATGATAGAAACTGGTTATTGCCTTAAAAAAAAAAGGCATGTGAATAACCTCTGAATGCTTACCATGCATGTTATTGAAAATAAAGCTGTTTTTGAAAAAACGCTAAGCGACTAAATTATGTCATTGGATGTCCTTGCACACTATCTATTTCTGCTTCCAGGAGCCTGTTTACAAATGTACAATAATGCCAGAGGACATAAATATGTTAGTACAGGGATGACAGAGAAATTCACTGCGCCAGACAAAAGGAATGGTTCCAATTTAGTTTAGAAAGCACAGCACAATAAATGAGTCTACTGCGTGCAACAGCACGATTAAGAGACTACAGACATTATAATTCAAAATAATAGATGATGGATGGATGGATGGATGGATGGATGGATGGATGGATGATGGATGGATGGATGGATGGATGGATGGATGATGATGGATGGTGGATGGATGGATGGATGGATGGATGGATGGATGGATGGATGGATGGATGGATGGATGGATGGATGGATGGATGGATGGATGGATGGATGGATGGATGGGATGGTGGATGATGGGTGGATGGATGGTGGGTGGTGGATGGGTTTTGGGTGGATGGATGGATGGATGGATGGATGGATGGATGGATGGATGGATGGATGGATGGATGTGGATGGATGGATGGATGGATGGATGGATGGGATGGATGGGTTTTGGGTGGATGGGTTTTGGGTGGATGGATGGATGGATGGATGGATGGATGGATGGATGGATGGATGGATGGGTTTTGGGTGGATGGATGGATGGATGGATGGATGGGTTTTGGGTGGATGGATGGATGGATGGATGGATGGATGGATGGATGGATGGATGGATTCAAAAATAATGGATGGATTCAAAATAATGGATGGATGGATGGAGGGATGGATGGACTAAATGTGCTTTAGTTTTAATTCTATACTTCTCACTGATACAAACAAATTAAAAACACCTTGAATTCATTCAATATCAGGGTATAAGCTCTTCCATTTTCCCCTCAGACGTTCCTCACGGATCTGATAACAGCCATCAGACGGCACATCTCAACCAGCGGTGGCTGCGGGTGTGCTCTTATCACGGCCGGGCACAGACACAACAAAATGGGAATGTCATGAAAGGCCAGCTTGCTGAAGAGAGAAGATGTGAAGAGACTGGTAAAAAGTACTGGGAGTCCCAAATCCCAAATGCTGCAGCACTCCATCAGTGGAGATCCTCTGCACAGATTACAGCCAAACTAACACACAGACAGACACGAATGGAGGACATTCAGAAACAACCAATTACTATATGGCAGCACATCCTACAGGATTTCAGTGACAGACATTACGATACCGCCAGGGAGAAACATTAACCCCGGATTTCCACCAACTGCAGAACGGCTGCGGATCGGCTCCGCTGCGTGTCGGATCCGTGCTCCGCCGTCCTTCAATACCTACCAGATCCGGATTTGTTGCGGAACGATCGCGCAATATGATTTAGTTTCTTTAAACAGAACCACAAAACCAGCAACAGTTTGTTTCCATCCAGATGAGTACAGGGGAAACAACTCTGTGCTGACCTGCTGATCTGCATTTTTTGTGGAGATTATTGTGATTCTAGTACAATATTTATAAATATAATCAACTTATAACATGCTAAATGTTTATTTGGGTTCCTTTATGAATATATTGGGAAAGTAGTAGGCTGTGTAAATAAAGTTAACTATTGTTCTTGTGGAAAAAGAAAAAAGTATGTAAAACAAAATCTCCGCCCATTATGACGTTATCGAGGTGTAGTGAAGGGAAATACGATCCGCCGTAAGCACATTACCGGATGTTTTATTTTGTTTCTGTGCTCGACTTCCTGCGGCGCTCTCCGGGATCCGGCAAAAATAGAAACTCTGCGTATCTTCTCCGAAGGGCTGCGGTCGCCGGAGCTGGGACGGAGTCGGAACGCAGCCGTTCCGCAGTCAGTGAAAATACACACATTGACTTTAATGGAAACCTATTGACTCCGCCGCCGTTCCTGAGCGGATCCGCAGCCGTTCCGCAGTTGGTGGAAATTGGGGGTAAGGGATGCATTTCTGCATATATACAGATAAATCAAATATCAATTGACAATGGCCATAATTGTTTCTTTGCATCTGCAAAACCACATATTTTCATAATTGACTCATTGTTGGATGATTTGAGGGACTTGTCGACTTAAAGGAAGCCCCATCGCTTTTCCCCCCAAGTTCTTGAATGAATTCACTGTCAAATAACGTTTGTTAATGACGTTTTATTGATTTCATTAATGATAAATGACTAAATAATCATACAAATTTGAATTAAAACTTAAAATATATATGTTTTAACAAAAAAAAATAACACCTCAAGATAATTTTTTCTGAAATTTTTTTTTTTTTTTCATTTTTGAATAATTTAGTCAATTACATTGAGCCGAATCTTACAAAAAAAAAATTGGTTAAATTTTGCACTAAAATTCTATTTCTGTCAGCTAAAATTAGATTAAAAAGTGACTGAAAAGAGTGAATATGAAATGACAAAAAATTGTCACAAGTATAACTAAATTAAACGCTGTGTAAAAACAATAATAAAGCTAACAGTCTCTAGACTGCGTTTACCTCTCACTTGCGTAGCAGCTTTTTAAAATAGGAATTAACAGATATTTAACCAAACAATAGGCTTAAAACCGATAACCTTTTATTG
This sequence comes from Chrosomus eos, assembly GCA_036326025.1. Classification (NCBI taxonomy): domain Eukaryota; kingdom Metazoa; phylum Chordata; class Actinopteri; order Cypriniformes; family Leuciscidae; genus Chrosomus; species Chrosomus eos. The sequence goes on along the minus strand of CM070822.1, from coordinate 3,750,191 downwards.
CAAAAAACGATCAAGAGTCCTCATGCATAAAATAATGTAATATAGAGCAGGACAACATGTAAAGTTCTCAACAATCCTGCAGTTTGTTAAGCTTTACTTCTACTGCAAACTCGTTTTAAAGACACTTGAGAGTCAGTCGAAGATACAGCACTAGTCACACGAAAAATCCTGGCCTTTAATTGTTTCACAACACCTTGCTAATAAATCTGTAAAATCTGGGGACATAGGTCGCACCAGTCGATCTGAAGCATAGAGATATATATTCCTCATCAGCGGCTGTTTATGGGATGCTATACGCTGTCCGCCATATTGGAACAGGCAAAGATAGTCTGTGAACATTCGAGAGCAAGTTGACGGTGCATGTATGAATATATTTATCTGCAATAGACTTCAACAGATGATTTTTCAAAATTAGCACAAAACAACAAGACAAAGGCGTTAGCTTACGACATTAAAAAGTTGCCATAAGTTTAAAAACGTGTAATACTGAGTTAATACATATAAAAATACAAACTAACACATTCTCGACTGTGAAAGGTTATTACATTTCTTCAAAACTCAAAGAAACAGCATGTCTCAATTATATTCAGAAGTGAGTCTCCCTTTCAATGTACCACCACTGAAAATATTGAACTTAGCAGTCAGCCTCAATAATTGACTATTTTATCATTAGTTTTTATAATAACTGACTCAGTTTCAATCTCTTATTTTCTTCAATTACATCCTGCAAATCAATTGCACACCTTTATAGAAACATGCAACTAAAACAATAACTCAAATAAAGATCTAACTCAGGGTTAGATTCATTAGTTCTCACTTAAATTGGAATGTAAAGTCCACAATAGAAGCTCAGTAACTAACTAGCTAGTTTGTAACTAAATCTGTACTTTATTCTGTTGCACCATTCGTTCTTAAAGAGGTAATTCACCACTGGCAAAATTGGCTTTCAATAACATTTGGTTGTAGAAAGTTGAAAAAAATAATTAATCGGTGCTACCTGGCTAGAGAAAACAAGAGAAAGAAGCCTACTCTTACGATAACTGCTTTGTTAATAACCCTCTGCCGATCTGACAGTTCGTGGTCAGGGATACAAAAGTGCAGAATGATCAGTCGTTTTCACCAAAGCTACCATCGTTTATATAGTGCTTATAAAAATACAGATTGTTTCAAAGAAGCTTTACAGTGATAATAGGAAATTAAAGTAACAGAGATTGTTTTGGCTTTACAGCAGCTCTAGAATAAAGTTATTGTCTAGCTTAAGTTAGTTTTGATTAAAATTATTTTTTGATTAAAGTGACACTTTAAAGGCAGAATGTAGCTAGTAGGTCGTAAGCTCTCTGTAAAAATAAAATACACATAATTTACGTTTACCCTCAATGTTCCAATAGCAGCTTTACAATTTGTGTATTTAGGTTTATTCTTGATTTCAACTTCTTTTGCCTCACGTAACTAGCAATAAGTATACATTTCCACTCAGTTATACATAATAGAAGCATTTTACATGTAAATAACATTAAGAAAACTGTATTTGAAATGAATAAGGATCAAATAAATACTGATCCAAAAAAATACTGACATGCAAGTAATTTATTCACATAATTTTTCTCTTACTCCTGGTCAGAGGCTTCTGTAAATATTTAGTTTATACGTAGAGTTACATTTCAAATATGTTTAATAGTGCAATGCTAAAATATTTTGGAGTGTGTAAATTGTATATTAGTGATTCTTTATGTCAAAACAAGGTTAAGGTTGTAACTTGTTGATGCAACTGGCCCCAGAAATATAGGCTTGATTTCACAGACAGGGCTTAGACTAAGCCAGGATTAGTACAATTAGGGCATTTAAGTGTTTTTTATAAACGTGTCTTTATAAAAACATTACTGGTGTCCATCTTGAGACAAAACAATGGCACTGACATATTTTAAGATATGTCAGTACAATTTAAAACAGCTCAAATATGCATTTTAGCCTGGGACTTAAGCCTTTGTCTGTGAAACTGGGGTATAACTATTTAGAAAATCTTCCAAAATAACCGCTTGCAAAATGAGAGTTAAAATACACACAACCTTTGCATTTTGTGGCAAGGCACTAAACTAACATGCAAAACCCTCATTCATGCATGGGTTTAAAAGCAGCAGGCGTTTGATGTGTATTTGCTTAATGCGGTCACAGTCTGGGAGTGTAGAGTCCAACGACATCAAGAATGATATGAACACAGGATTGAGGAGTGGCGGTGAGCGCCAACAGTGACTAATGCAAGACACCACAGATGAAGAGGGTTAAAACATTGTATATCACAATATGTTCCTAGTTAATTCATCATGGTACATTAAGACTTAGGCTACTTTTTTGTATTGCATGCTTTCTAAAATGTTAAAATATGCAGATGAGACATTTGCCTCAATTAAAAATTGATTAATTTGCATATATTCCCAAACAGAAATATGAACATTGGTTCAAAATTCTTGTAAAAATATTAAATACTTGTAAAAAAAAATCATTTTAAGAATGTTTTGTATTGTGAGTCTGTAAATCTACAGAAGCAAGTACGAAGAAATGTCATAAAATAAACACTTAAATGTATATTTTGGAAGTTTTCCTTCCATTAGTCTGAAAGAAGTGAGGTTATAGAAGCAAAATAACCCAAAATCTCACAATTGACCATAAAAAACAATGGTTTGCCTGTAGTGTATTGGCTTTGAGTTGGCATGAAACAGAAGTAGCGATGGTCTTTTCTTCCCTATTGTGATGTATATCCAAGTTAAACGTAATTTTAAAGGGCTTAATTGCATCCATTTGAAATTGGATTGGATGGTTGTGGTTTGCTATTGGCTGATCTCATGTGAGTGACAGGTTGCCCTTCCCTCAAGCCAGTAAACAAGAGACGAAATGCTGCAAGTTATTTTGATTGAAGATTACAATGCACATTAATTTAAACAAAAGGAAAAGATGTAGACTCCCAGCAGATCCAGTGATGGCACTATTTGGTGTTGTACATACAGATATACATTTGAACAGCTCACAAATTAATGTATTGTGTTTTGTGATGTTGCTAGCCAGACTCAACTGGAAAAATAAAATTCCTCCTACTAATCAAAACCTTCTTAGAGACGTAATGCAATATTTACAATTGGAAAAGATTAAATATTCTTTAAGGAAGAAAGAACAAACATTTTACTCAATTTGGCAACCTTTTATTAATTATACAATAAGTAAATGTGGAAACCCCTTCTAATGCTGCAATGCTGCATAAAACAAGACTTTATTGCATGGTGACTTTATTGCAAAAGACAGACACCCAAGTCTGTGCTATTCACATCTGTTATTCACCTAGTGTTTCAGTGAATAAGTGAATCTATTGGCTGCAGGGGGAAGGATGAGTAGGAGATAAAGCAGGTTGTGCTGCAGGACGGGGACGCTTGCAGAGAGCAAACGCTGGGAAACGTCTGCATCACCTGCTCTATCACGCTGACTATACGGTCAATGCACTAACAAAAAAGCAAGCCAGCCACCGGTGGCACAATGCTCACGCTGAGCTCGAGACCTCTGATCTACGTTCGTGTTGTCTAATGAGGATCACAAGCCAACAATCGCCGCTGGCGTCTTGTTAAAATCTCTGAAAATGTGTGGCACGGTTCCACAGCATAGCCGGTGGGCTGACCCAGAAAGCCATGCTTGGTCGCCCAAGTCAGAGGAGCGCTGATCCATCCGTTTAAACGTCTATCCTGACCCCATCGGAGATATGAATCATGGCTCTGCATCAGCAGAATCCGCTGCGGAGAGCGTACGGCCGCTGACTATGAATTAATGAGCACTCCATCATCGCCCAAGCTGCCATCTACCCATTCATTTAGCAACCCACACGTACAAATCATCCAAAACCAATATTAAGTGTCTAACAGCTGAGTAGCCCCTCCCACTGGCATCTGGGATAATGCCGTCACTGAGATCAAGTTTATTCCAAACCTGCGAGGTAACTTGAATCGGGATCTCGTAAGGTGTTTAACAAAACTTTTCTTCCAGAGTAAGGCCCCATCCACACTACTGCGTTTTAGATTAAAAACGGAGAATTAAAACGAATACGATCTCCGTCCACACCAGCGTTTTAGCTGCGTATTAGAATTGATCTCCGTCAACATTAAAACGACTGAAAACGCAGAGCACGTGACCATTCCCCTACACTGGGCATGCCGGTGTAAACAGAAACAGATTGACTATTCCTCAGATTTGACGACTAAGAAGAAAGTAGCTAAGTTACCTCTGCAAAGATTAGCAATGTCTAAGACCAGAGATTTCTTTCATGGACTGACGACGAGGTGGAACTTTTACTTAAAGTTACAAGGGAATATAAAACAGCCGTGGCGGCAGAAAACACAGACCGGGAGTCGTCGCAAACCAAATACAGCGACATATTGGAAAGGTACCGGGAGCATTATCCATCGCCAGAGCAAGCCACAACCCAGTGCTTAGCATTTTATAACATTGCAACTAGTTAAACTACATTACATACAAAATGGTAATTTGCACTTTATGTATCGAACCTTCCTAGTAAGCTGCCATTTTATATTGTATTAACCTTCTCTGTTATATATTTTTAAATGTTAATTGTCTTTGTTATGCAATTGTAACTTTATCATATGATCTTAATTGTGTAGGACTACAGATGGAAATTAGCATTGTGCTAAATCTGGCGCAGCCATCTTTTAAATGTAAGTGCAAATTTTCCTGATATAAATAAAATAAACAAACAAACAAACAACAATGGGAAAGGAGTACCACCAAAGATTAGCAATGTCTAAAACCAGAGATTTCTTTTCATGGACCGACGACGAGATGGAACTTTTACTTAAAGTAACATTAAGTATTTTTTTCTCTTGGGTCGCCCTACTGGTTGGAAACGAAATTGTCCATTGCCGCTGTCGTAAATAATTTAGCCTACCGTCGCACGCACGCTCGCTGTTTATCCAGCACCGGCTTTAGAATGAACAATGTCCACAGACAAGGTAGAGTATTTTACATGATTTCATGAAAGGATGATGTATTGCGACATCAGAAACGAAGAAAAACGAAATAATGACTATTGTAGCGCTTGACGTAAAGCAGTCGAGTTTGTAGTTCTTTTTTGTGCACGGGTTCCTACCCGAAACCCGAAGTTACATAGTGCCAGTAAAAGCGATACAGACCCCGTCAGGCTAATGCAGACGTGTCATTTAACTTATTTTAGGTCGATGTACCATCACAGGGGTCTTGGAAATATATTATGAAGGTTGAAAAACTACTTAGTGTTACTTTAAAGTGGAATATAAAACAGCCGTGGCGGCAGAAAAACACAGACCGGGAGTCGTCGCAAACCAAATACGGCAACATATTGGAAAGATACCGGGAGCATTATCCATCGCTAGAGCAAGACACAACAACAGCCTCTGCGTCATCGTTTCTAAAGTCCTCCGTTTGACCCGTCGTCACTAAAACGCCCTCCGGAGATTCAAACGCAAAACGGGGTCGGCAGCGTTTCTAAACTTCTCCGTTTTAGGTCTTTGTTTTTGCCGTTTTAGTCTGGACGGGAGGTGCAAACGTAGCAAAAGGTCCCGTTTCTAAACTAAAACGTAGTAGTGTGGATGGGGCTTAAGTCTGGTTACCCAAACTGGATGGTAATCTTAAATGTATGTTTAGTATGTTCCTCACATTTACAATAGGGATGCATCAATTTTGACTGATGGAAATGTTTGGCTAAAAGCAAGAGAGGAAAAAAAAACCTGACCGAAACACTTGCTCAAAATGATTGCATAATAGAAACTTTAACATGGAGAAAAAGGCAGCATGCATGTAAAATTATTCAGGTAGCTCGTTAAAAAATCAGTTACTCTAATTGGAGGTGTTATGTGTAAGTTGGGTGTAATAACTATAAAATTGATTGTTTTGGGGGAAGGGGGTTCGGTTTCAGCCAAGACGTTTCATTTTTGTGCATCAAGTTTCTATGCCAGAAAAAATAGCTCAACGCGGAGCGATGTGTTATGCCCACTGGTTAGGTGAAAGATTTTGGGCCAAAAATAAGAGAAAATAGAGCATAACCCATAGCTGAAAAAAACATTGCATAACAGAAACATTGAAATAGAGAGAAAGCAAAGCAGCATGCTTGTGAAATTCAGGTTAACATATTAGCATATTCACCATACAACAGCTTATTAAAAATGAAATAAGCATATACACACACACACACACACACACACAATTAATAGAATGGATTTTTCCAAACAAAGGTTAATTATAAAGTTAATCGTTTTCAGCTTCAGCCAAGAATATTCATTTCAGTGCATCACTAGTTTGCAAAGAATAAAAGACATTTCTGGGCATAAAAAAAAACTGGCTCCACTTCAGCCAATTTTTTTTTAACTGTTGGCAAACCAGGAAAAAAGTTTGCAAAATAACACAAAATTAAACAGAGGTCTAAATCAACAAAGCCGTTGACACTGGAAAAGCACAATGTGGCGCTATTCAGATGAACAAGCAGCAAACACAACTTCATCTCATTTTTATTCCTGTCATGTTTATTTTGATAGTAACATTTAAATAAATCCCGACTGAGAATTAAGTCACATAGGAAATTAAAATGATTAAAAAAATGAAAACTCAAAAGACTGTGATGAGCAATGTTTGTTTAAGGGCCGGTTATGCAGAAACACAGTGACATCATCTCTCAGGCCACAAGGCAGTGGAAATAAAGGCCGATTCTGTGACCAGAAACGTTTCAGTGGAAAAGGAGTTTCTTTATCCAATTAGATCAGACTATGAAAAGTTCATCTGCCGTTAAAGCCAAATATTTCTAATATTTCACCCTGGAATCGCACAATTGGGCGCTGAACTAAGCTGTCAGCTCCTGGCTCGTGTGTCAAAACAATCAGAGGGCCAAGCGTCATTTACCCTTTCACACCATTTCCACTTGCCCCATGGCTCTCAGAGCGAGTGAACGAGAGAGAGCGACTGAGAGAAAGAGTGAGGGCCTCACATGATTCAACAGTCATAGGAAGCATTAGGAAGCTTTTCATCACTGTGGACTCACTCCACCCATCCATCGACCCACTTAACTGTCCTAAAACCACAGCATCTCGCGTTACCGCTGCTCTGGAAATGAGGAAACGCTCACACACAGCGACAGCGAGTCACACACACACACACACACACAGCTTAATAAGTGAGGAGCATTTCATTCAACGGCATCTGAAGGACAGATGACAGTTTCAGACTGCCAATGTGGAAACACCTGTGTGTTTTCATTCACCTTCCTTTCCAAACACACCCAGTTCACTACAGTTAGTCGGATTGCTAAATGACAACTAGTTAATCATGAGAGAAACCTTTTATTGTATCTGGTTTATGGCACTTGTCCACATTTTCAGTGACCTTGGAAGAATATTTCCTATTTTTCCCTTATAGGGATATATATACACACATATACATATATTTAAGTAGGAACTAAGACTGCTTTGATTAGCTTGACTTCACTTGCTTTGAATCCCAGATTGGTAGAGATTTGTAATGTAGTTTCTCGCCAGGAATTCTGCTGTTAAACATGATTATTTCGAAAATAAGTTTAAATAATGCAGGCTGGTGGTGTTTGCTTATGTTTATGTGTTGCTATATGCTTATATTCAAATATTTAAGTATTTTGAGAGCGTAAAGAGGCCAACTGGATTACGTCATATGCAGTGCTTCATGGGAGTGGGCGGAGCTAATGAGATTGTTTCGACTTTCTGATTGGTGGAATTTTCTGTACAGTATTATGGGTAATGTAGTTCTTCCCATGAATTCTGCTGTTAAATATTTTTTTAAAAAGAAATGGAAATAATGCAGGTTTAAGGCTTCAACAGAAGCAAATACTATCATTTAAAAACCTTGTTACTCACAGTAGGTCTGACTTTGAAGGTTTATAAGTTAGAAAATTAATTTCCCTATAAGTTTTTACTTCTGGACTCCAACTGTTGCACTCTATTGTGACTGTTACAAGCTTGAACTTACATGTGAAAAGGTTAAACCTCAACTATGTTTATCCCTCTAGGGACACTAAACTGAATGATTAAAATCACTGATCAAACAAGCAGACATTCCCAACCAGAACTCATGTTACTGGTCAAGCAGTGTTGCTATGACCCATCTAACATCCACACAACACACACACACACACACACACCTTCGTAAAGAGCACGCCACAGTTGAATAAGTGACCTTTGAAATTTTCCCTCTTTACATCTCACCATATCGCTCCATTTATTTCCCACTCCAGTCAGAAATGCCCCAGAAAAAAAGTCAGATTGCACTTCTAAAACAAGTACACTTAAATAACATGACAAAAAGGTTATTCCATTCAGTAAGATGCACTGACTAGTAACCTCCAATGCTCTTAGGAGTGCATGTTATTTCAATGCATTCCCCCTTTAATTTGCAACACAAGGCATGAGCGAGACACGGGGAGGGAGGGAGCTCATCCTCCTCCTCTTGTACTGTTGCCCAATCTGTGGCCTGTTCGGCAGTAGGCGGAAACTAATGACCAACATGAGTGTCTTCATGAGCTGTTTATTTTGCAGTATTCCCAAGACGCTGCAACAGCTGCCAAGCAAAAGCCAAGAGATCGGTCTTTAGCCAGCGACACAACAAGAACAGCCTTTCAACGGCCAGCGCAACCTTTGCTTCACACGCCGCTCCGATCACAGGTCATCTCCTTCAACAACTCAATTATTTGCCTCTGTTCCTCGTCTTCCTTTTCGAAGACCATTGAAGAAAGACAAAGGGTTCATTAGTAGAGCTCCAGAAGTAGATATCCACTTACTGCGTCCATAGAAAAATGTATTTTCAGGGAAAATGCAAAAACTGTTCAGGGTGATATAAGCTTCTGTAGTTGGTATGATTTCACCTTCATTAAAATAAAAAGTACAAATTCCAGATTCAGATTTTCACCAGTTATATACACTGCCAGACCAACAAAAAAAAAAATCAAGGTTTGGATTTAAATAGGCAAATGCTTAAAGGTATAGCGGAGGATTTTCTTTTTCTGGGTGGGTAGCCTATACTATTGGTCCACCTAAGTGTCAATCATTCTGGTGATATGTTTACGTAAGGCCGTCGTACGTGCTCGTCCCTATGTAGTTTTCGCTTTCTCCGCATGCGCACTTTCAGGTGTATTGTGTGTGATGAGTTACGGTTTCAGCCATTCCTTTGAAAATGGCTGAGGGTCGAAAGAGAAAAAATGTATACGAAGTGTATAAGAAGAGAAAGGCCGCAGAATATAGAAACAAGACCAGAGTGATTTTGGGTGAATATGTCACACACTGGCGTGCGCTAAAAGCACAGGTTGGGCTTCTCACTGATGCCGCAGTCGCAGAGATTCTACTAGACAGGTAAAGTTTGTCATGCTATTTGGAGAAATCCATTTAAAATCACTGCTAGTAAAAGTTAATGTAAGCTATGATTAGCGATGCTAGCCCTGGCACAAGTCATGCACCGCGCATGTGCATTTTTAAAAAAATTGGAGAGGGCGGGTCTTCTCTAAAATTCGGAAAGATCCTCCGCTATACCTTTAAGAGTCTATTATTGGATCATTATTGCAGTGATTATGATGTTTCTAGCATGTTATATATTTGGCAACCGTTCTTCTAAGTTCTAACCCTATTTGATTGAGTGTGTGGCTTCTCATTTCTAAAACAACCATGTAGGAAGACACATCATAACCATATTTATATCACTTCACATTTTCACAAGTCTTTGGGATGTGCTGGAGGAGACTTTACAGAGTGCTGGACTCTTGCATTATCAATACAAGATCTTGACCAAAAACTGATGCACCTCTTGATGGATATAACATCACAATATTTCCATCAAGAGGTGCGTACATTTTTGGTCAAGATCTTGTATAAGGTCTGGACTTAGAGGTGCCAATTCATGTGTGAAAATTATTCTTCAAGCTCCCTCCCAAACAAATCTTTCACAATTTGAGCCTGATAAATCTTGGCTTTATCCTCCTGGAATATGGCCATGATGTTTCTTCCTACTTGTTTAAGAAATTAAAAGCTACACACTCCTTCAATTAGGGTTAGAAGAACTGTTGCCAAACATATAACATGCTAAAAAACATAATAATCACAGCAACAATGCTTCATTAATAGACTCTTAAGTAGTTAGCCTACATATTGCGTCTTTTTGTTGGCCGGGCAGTTTATAATAATAACATATATTATATATACAATATATTTAGATGTACACAAGTATATTTTATGCATACAATTAAATATTACAGAGTTAACCGCTTTCTACAGAGCCAATGGTTTTATAGATATTTTAATGCATCTTTGAAATGCAATGGTTCGTTTTTCCTCAAAGAATGTATTAATTCCTTGCAGGGGAAAAAACGTGAATTGGAAAAACGTGAGCGCTCACGGTTGCGCTCTTTTGGGATTAAATAGAGTTATGAATTCACTTCACGGTGACCACAGCAAAGCCTGCATCCCAGCGTCCTCTGGCTAGCCGTGCTATTCCTGGGTGACACAGAAAAAGCATCCGCACACACTGCAGTGTTTTTTAAGGAATTCTGACAGACTTGAGCCAATGGATCAAATACAAGACGTCGCTCCTTCTCGAGTCCCTTAGCGACTTAGTGCCAGTATAACCAATGACCCCATATCACTCTTAATCTCTGGCCACCCGCCATTTGCCGGTGCAGTAACATGAGCAAGTTCCTCACAACGCCACTGGTCAGAGTTTCTCCCATTGCAGGTCTCAGATCAGAATGAAGATCCAGTGTCTCATTTTAAGAGCGTGAGCAACAGTTTTGGGCCTCCATGTGTCGTCAGCGCATCAGTAAAGGGGTCCAGGGAGTCTCACGGTAATCCACAGAGAGGACGACAAAAAGGTGCATTCAAGCAAAAGACGATGCACATCCTCAGATTTGTCCGGCGTTGAGATCATCGGATGGTATGGCGTGTCCCAGGCGTGTTGGCCTAAGGAAAGCAGACAGTGATGCAGTGTCCACATGCCTCAGTGGAGCAGGAAAGGTCCAGAAAGGGTTAGGTTGTCAATCCTGACGTGATGAGATGCATCTTGTGAGTTTCAGCTCAAATCCTTCAGTAAAATCAGCCTCCAACTGCCTTAAAAAGCTCAGCCCTGAACTGCGTTGGGAACAAAACTACAAAGCACACACCATGCATACAAATTTTACATGAAGAAGTAGGAAGCAGTTCAACAGATCATAGTCGTGAAAATAAAGTCCTTGCTAAAAAAAAAAAAAGTTCACAGGTGTACATCTATTCATTGCAGACCGCCAAGAAATTTGCTTAAAGATCTGCTCACATGCTTCGCTAAAATGCAATGTAAACCGTTTAGATGCAAGTTCAATTTAGCGATAAAGTAAAACCCTATTCAGATGCACCAATTTTTCACCATGAATAAATGTGCATGATATGCTACTGATAATGCAAGATAAGCTGCTCATATTAAGGCACCGATGACGAAGAAAATAAAGTAATTGTATTACATTATATCAGTCAACCAATATAGAACTTGCAACAACTGATGCATTTTAATGCATATTTAAATATTACATATCGATGCATTTTAAAATGTCATGGCCGCAAATGGAGTGTAAACAAAAAACCCTGAAACGAACACTATTTTTCTTGAAAACCACAAAAAAAACAGAACAAGCTAAAGGTATTAATCTGATACTATGCAAATCATTGATGTGAATAGCCAAATATGATAGCAATAAACAACCAGGTTCATTTATAACACATTCACTGATTGAAATAGTCTTGAAAAAGCCACATTCACTACTAATTTAAAAAAGCCCATTACGGTCTAAAAATAACATATCGATCAGCTCCTCTCCAGCCAAGACATGCATCCAATCAAACACACACGACCGGATAAACGAAAAGCAGCACATGAAAACCACATGAAGGGCGCAACAGTTTTTGTCCTAAACATGCAGTAGACAAGAGCTGTACAAACAAGGGTTAATATGATTCACTGGGTGGAAAACCAACAAGTTGAGCCTGTTCAACCAACAGAGCATTGAATCACACGGGCCTGTCGATCCCTCCATCACCCTCACGGTAATTACCTTTTCTTTTTTTTTAAACAGGGTGGGAAAGAGCTTGTGTATGCCTTCAGTGTGCGAGGAAAAGCATTTATGGAAACGCCATGGTGTGTGTGTGTGTGTGTGTGTGTGTGTGTGTGTGTGTGTGTGTGTGTGTGTGTGTGTGTGTGTGTGTGTGTGTGTGTGTGTGTGTGTGTGTGTGTGTGTGTGTGTGTGTGTGTGTGTGTGTGTGTGTTTGTGAGGGGGCGGTGATCTGAAATCACGGCTGCTGTCAAACAAGCAAGAGAGAGCGAAATATCCTCCTTCCGCCAGGAGCTGAACCTCCAACTCACTTGATAAAGCAACGGGCTCCTTCGAACGTATATCCTTCCTCCCATCCGGTGGGTAAATCTGAAAGGGAGAAACACCAGGACAATGAGTTTTTGCATGCAAAAAGCATCTTTCAAGAGTGAGTGGCTGCAGCGGGCAGCACATCTCTCAATGATCTGCAGTGCTTTTCAATGCCCACAAGCATTGCTGTGCTCCTAATGCATCTGTGTACCGCAGCTCAACATGTAACTGTGGATCACTCACCTTGCATTGGGACAAAGAAACTGTTAATGCATTAATAAATCAAGTATTACGGATTTCAGGCTTGTTGAAGTTTCAAAATAAGAGTGTTATGAGCAACATGCATGCTGTCAAATGATCTAACGAGTGCGATATAGATGACAGCTGTCAATTAAACAGAAAAAATGAGCATGCAACCCTTCGGATATGTAAATAACAAACGCGAGTTGTCAAATACAGCGCGTTCAGGTGTACTGCATGCATGCAACGCGACGCAAACGCAACGCGCTGACATTGTTCGCGTCGCGTTCTGCCACAGCTGCGGTTCTGCAGCTGCATTGATTGATTGCATTTCTCCGCGCTATTCTCACGCACTGATTTCCCCCAATGATAAACGCAGTTGAAAGCCTCTTACCTGGAGTTTTTCTGTGCCCTGTAATGACGGCTTCTCCCGTGACTGGATGCAGCCAGGTTGTGCTCTTCGCTTCTTCACTGTTGGGTGAGGAAAAAGGGGGAGAGAAGGTGAAAATTAAACAACCGACGAGAGGCATTCGAGACGAAACGAGCCCTAACTTTTCACCCCGCGGATATTTACTTGATAAAGAACACGCGTCCGTCCCGGGTCACGCCGTAACTCCATGAGGAAGGCAGGCACGACAGCCAGTCCGGGTTCAGGTCCGCCGCCATGTCTGAGCACTGAGAAGCGCTCGAGCTCGGAAACTCGGGATTCCTTAGCAACGGTGTCCAGGGCGCAGGCGGGAGAAGCGAGAGAGCCTCTGAGGGGGCGGGGTTTACGCGCGGACCAATCACATGACGCGATGACGCGATTCATTTGTTTAGTATTCGAATTACATTCTTTGTTTTTGTTTTTTGTGTTCATTGAATATTATAAAAATCCACGCGAAGTTAAAAGTTGTAGTAACTTATGAAAACGTTTATTATTATTATTATTATTATTATTATTGTAAAATAAAATACAAAAAACATCAAAATGTAAAATAAAAATGTAGTTAAAGTATGCATTATGTTTCTTGTTAATACTACATTGATCAAAATAAAGTTAAGGTTAACAATAAATAAATACAAACAAACATTGTTTTTGCCTGAAGATATGTTATTAAACATCATAATAAAAAATATTGGGAAAAAACTATGATGCGTTCAATATAAAATCTGACAGTTTGTAAACATGTGTCACATACTTTGTCATAAATGAGGTGGAATTTTCATTTGTAAATAAAATATTTTACCATTAAAATCATAAAACTAACTATATAAATGCATAATAATTAAAGAAACAATAAAATAAAATAATAAATTGTATTAATAAATAAAATATTTGTTATATAAAAATAAAATAAATAATAAAATAGTAAATAAAAAAATTAAAAAAATTCATAAGGGGTGAAACTTAAAATTTAAGAAATAATTAAATAAAAATATAAATCTGTCACTTTCAAACTTTCACTTCTAAAAAAATGTTGGGTTGTTTTAACCCAATTTTGGGTCAAATAATACATTGTGTTAAAAATGTCATTTAAAAATGTAACCCAACGGCTGGGTTTGTCCATATTTTGTCCAAATTTGGGTTGAAACAACCCAGCATTTTTTAGAGAGATAAATATCTTCATGTACTATTTTAATCTGGCTTTATTTTGTGGGGTAAATAAATCAACTTTATTTATATATCACATTTAAAAAACAAATACAATTAGTGCTGTGATTAATCTCACCCAACATAAATGTGTGAAAAAAATTGTACACACACACACACACACACACACACACACACACACACACACACACACACACACTTATTATATATTTACAAACTTTGTTTTATGTAGATGCGATAGATTACTCGATTTGACAGCAATAATACATTAGTGTGTTTTTTTTACTTCACCGTAATTTCCGAATAATTCACAGCTTCAGATTTTCACAGGTTTGAGTAATGTGCTGAAGTCACGCTGTGACTGTGTTAACCCAAACATAGCAGTTCTTACCGCTCAGTGTCTCTCTCAGGTCAGTCTTCAGATACGAGTGTGAGATGTTGTCTTCATGTCTTCTACACAGCTCGATTCTCGTCTGAACTCATCTTTACACACTGAACCTGTGTCAGACACAGAACGACCCAATAGCGGTTCCCTCGTCTCTTAACCAGCGATAAATCCACCCAATTAGTAATCCAGTCTGTCCAAAGGGGCTTAAACAGATTAGTGCTGGTGTCTAGAAGAGGGATCCGTCTGATGCAGGTTGTTTTTCTGTTATTTTATGGTTAAAATATTCAACATTTTATCAGCTGAGTTATTAATGAAAGTAGATTTTCGTGTGCAAAAGCCACAGGGTGTTTCCAGGGTGTTGCTATGGAGTTTCTAAGATGTTCAGAGTGGATTCTAGTATATGATCTGTGGGATTTTTTTCTCTCATTTGATCATGAAAATCATAATCAAAATCATAAATATAATCATTTAGAAAAGCAATTGCACACATCATCATCAACAATAGTGCAAGAAATAGTGATACTTGCCATTATTATTTTACTATTTTACTATTATTTTACTATTACTTTTAAATTAGTTCAAATATTAATAATTTAGTATTAGTTGATAACACGCGCACACACACACTCACAAATATGTGTGCGTGTGTGTGTGTGTGTGCACTCTAAAAAATTCTGGGTTATTTTGACCCAATTATGGGTCAAATATGGACAAACCCAAATGTTGGGTTAAAAATGTAATGTAAAAATTTAACCCAACGGCTGGGTTTGTCCCAAAGTTTGGGCCCAAAGTTTGGTTAAAACAACCCAGCATTGTTTAGAGTGTGTGTGTGTGTGTGTGTGTGTGTGTGTGTGTGTGTGTGTGTGTGTGTGGTGTGTGTGTGTGTGTGTGTGTGTGTGTGTGGTGTGTGTGTGTGTGTCACACATAGCCTATATATATGTAAAACTTTTGTTAGATTACATGATTTGACAGGACTAATATATAATAATTTACAATAAATACATATATAACTATGATAAATACTGCACTCAAAAAAAATGCTGGGTTAAAAACAACCCAATTTGGGTTATTTGGCAACCCGGCGCTAGGTAAATATTGGACAGAACACATGCTGGGTTATTTTGACCCAGCAGGTTGGGTTTTATACATTAACCCATTTGATGTTTTTTTTATTTTTTTATTTGAACAGTGTGAGGACAAAAGCAAGCGAAGAGGTAAGCGCTGGGTCAAAGTTTCCAAAACAAACCCAAATGCTGGGTCATTGTCAGCTGATTACGGAGAAAATAACCCAGCAACATAGTCAAAATGCTCAACCCAGCATTTGGGTTTAAAAATAACCCAGCATTTTTTCGAGTGTGCAATATAACCCATACCATTACATTTGCATTTATTTTAATGCAAGTAACGAAAAAGGTTTTGGCTTCTGCAAACATCTACTTATTTTAGATAAGAAACTTGCATGACATTAGCATCAACTTTTATGTGAAAGGGCATCATGATAAGCGGACCCGAATTGAAATGTAAGCCGATGCACCGTCTCTCTCGGCTCTATTTCTCCTTGTGTGTGTGTGTGTGTGTGTGTGTGTGTGTGTGTGTGTGTGTGTGTGTGTGTGTGTGTGTGTGTGTGTGTGTGTGTGTGTGTGTGTGTGTGTGTGTGTGTGTGTGTGTGTTGTGTGTGTGTGTGTGTGTGTGTGTGGCCGCACACATAATTAGTGGCGGTTCAGGAGGCGTACGGTGAAGTCAGGATCCGCTGCTGTCACCCGGTTTGAAGTGTATTCCTGAGCGAGCCGCACCGCATCCTCCCGGCACGTCAAAGATCCTCAAGACTGCCATCAAACCTCCACATGTTCTGCAGATCTTCTTTCCCACTGTTATTAAATGGGCGACGGCTTCTCATAATGAATATTGATGAGGCTTTCCTCCGACTGAAGCCTTTCTGAGATGAGCTACATCCCATAATGGCATCACTTTAGCTTTTCATACGACTGCTAAACTCAAAATTACTTCTGATAATGTACCTGCACATATACATCACTCACAAGAGGTGTTTTCTTAAAGACGTGACCGCTTACTCTGCTCTGATTGGTCAGATGACCCAGTCTGCTGTAATTGGTCTACTCTGCTCTGATTGGTCAGAAGGCCCAGTCTGTTGTGATTGGTCTACTCTGCTCTGATTGGTCAGATGACCCAGTCTGCTGTAATTGGTCTACTCTGCTGTGATTGGTCAGATGACCCAGTCTGCTGTGATTGGTCAGATGGCCCAGTCTGTTGTGATTGGTCTACTCTGCTCTGATTGGTCAGATGACCCAGTCTGCTGTAATTGGTCTACTCTGCTCTGATTGGTCAGATGACCCAGTCTGCTGTAATTGGTCTACTCTGCTGTGATTGGTCAGATGGCCCAGTCTGTTGTAATTGGTCTACTCTGCTGTGATTTGTCAGATGACCCAGTCTGCTGTAATTGGTCTACTCTGCTCTGATTGGTCAGATGACCCAGTCTGCTGTAATTGGTCTACTCTGCTCTGATTGGTCAGATGACCCAGTCTGCTGTAATTGGTCTACTCTTCTCTGATTGGTCAGATGACCCAGTCTGCTGTAATTGGTCTACTCTGCTGTGATTGGTCAGATGGCCCAGTCTGTTGTGATTGGTCTACTCTGCTCTGATTGGTCAGATGACCCAGTCTGCTGTAATTGGTCTACTCTGCTGTGATTGGTCAGATGGCCCAGTCTGTTGTGATTGGTCTACTCTGCTCTGATTGGTCAGATGACCCAGTCTGCTGTAATTGGTCTACTCTGCTCTGATTGGTCAGATGACCCAGTCTGTTGTGATTGGTCTACTCTGCTCTGATTGGTCAGATGACCCAGTCTGCTGTAATTGGTCTACTCTGCTCTGATTGGTCAGATGACCCAGTCTGTTGTGATTGGTCTACTCTGCTCTGATTGGTCAGAAGGCCCAGTCTGTTGTGATTGGTCTACTCTGCTCTGATTGGTCAGATGACCCAGTCTGCTGTAATTGGTCTACTCTGCTCTGATTGGTCAGATGGCCCAGTCTGTTGTGATTGGTCTACTCTGCTCTGATTGGTCAGATGACCCAGTCTGCTGTAATTGGTCTACTCTGCTCTGATTGGTCAGATGACCCAGTCTGCTGTAATTGGTCTACTCTGCTCTGATTGGTCAGAAGGCCCAGTCTGTTGTGATTGGTCTACTCTGCTCTGATTGGTCAGATGACCCAGTCTGCTGTAATTGGTCTACTCTGCTCTGATTGGTCAGATGACCCAGTCTGCTGTAATTGATCTACTCTGCTCTGATTGGTCAGATGACCCAGTCTGTTGTGATTAGTCTACTCTGCTCTGATTGGTCAGATGACCCAGTCTGCTGTGATTGGTCTCTGCTCTGATTGGTCAGATGACCCAGTCTGTTGTGACACTTTAATCTTTGAAACTTTGCAGACCTTTTAAATTCATAAACACCTACATTACACACTGCATGAAAGGAAATATCCAAACAATCATAATATAGGCACTTTAATTGCCTTAATTACACTTTAAAGCATGTGACTTGAATCTGACATGTGCTGTTTCCAGTCATTGTTCTGGTGTCTCACTTGAGTCTCGTTGCATTAGCTTACAGTAATGAGCCATTGTGTTGATTCTCCACAATCCATTGACTAAAGCTGATGAGTGTTTCAACTCTAGACAAGTAGTACAACTGCAGAGGATCCATCTTTCCCTCTAAAAACTCATTTATTCGGTGTCGGTTTCTGGACCCCTGATGGTATTTCAGCTGCGCTCGAGTCACATCATATTTATCATACAAAACGTCTCCTAACAGCTACAAAACTGATGGCTGTTTGTACTATTTGATGCCGTTGCGTGTGTGATATGCTCTCCGAGCCTGTCTGGAAGTGAACCTCTTTAGATACACAGATACGTGAAATCACTACCACCTGTCAGCCGGCCGTTATCGTGTCTGTTTACGTCTCTTCTGAGCAGAAATCATGTTTTTACTTAAGCCTTTCTGAGCATTGAAGAAACTGCATAGAAAGGTGGTTTTCTATCTCAAAACCTTGAGAAGGTAATGTCTGCTTCGTTTTTTTTTTTTTTTTTTTTTTTGCTCCAGTAAATCTCACAATTATTTACAAGGAAACGCCAAGTAGCAAATTGAATGAAACATGAAAAAGTATATGAAACACTTCAATAATCTTTTTTTTATTTACAATGTCAAAGTTTGCTTATACTTTTTTTTTATAACAAACCAAAAAAAGTATTAAAATTAAGACTATGGACGTGATTAATACCTCAAATCCTGCAGATTTAAAGAGCTTCTATTATGCTTTTTTTTCATTTTTAACTTTCTTTAGTGTGTAATGTTGCTGTTTGAGTTATCCTCTATATCAGTGTTTCTAAAC
>CM070822.1:3678649-3726149 GCA_036326025.1 Chrosomus eos | reverse complement strand
ATCTATATATTTTAGGTTGCATATGAAATTTAATTACTATATATATATATATTCAATATTTATCTCGCCTCTGTTCGCCATCTTGGATGATTTCCTTCCACTGAACTTGTTGCAGTGCATTATGGGATTGCCTTCACCATCCTCACTGAGGTCTAATGCTTGGCCTGGGTCACTCTGACATCTCCAAGTGATTTAAGAGAGAAGGACATGGGTTAAGAAAGGTCAAAGTGCACTGCCTACATGCACACTCGCTCGTCCTGACACACACACTGAGGATGAGTAGATCTGACAGAACGCTCTTTGGTAAACATCACGATTACATAACCATAACGGTAACCCAGAGGAGTGCTTATCATGCGCGGCCAGACCGCAGGCGTCAACACGCAATTAATGAACATGTGAAATCAAGCAGCTGTTAGAGGTTTCTGTGTCAGAACAGCTAACCCAGCGTGAAGATCTGAAGTTCATACACACTACATCACACATACTGTATACGAGCCGGCGGAGAGACGATCATGCAGTGGAGAAAACACTCGAAAAAATGCTGGGTTGTTTCAACTCAACTTTGGGTCAAATATGGACTAACTCTAACAATTTTAAATGACTTTTCTTTTACCCAACATTTGGGTTTGTCCTTATTTGACCTCAAATTGGGTTAAAACAACCCAGCATTTTTTATAGTGTTGTAGCTACAAATAAGATTTCATTTTAAGCTATGTTATGTTATGAGAGTTTCTTGTGAAGGACATTAATTGTTTTTTATTTTAGTGACCGTGAGCTGCTGTTTATGATTGTTTTATCTGATGTGAGATCAGCTTTAGCACTGGGTTATTTGAAAACGGTTCACTCTAAAAAAATGCTGGGTTGTTTCAACTCAACTTTGGGTTAAATACGGACTAACTCAGCCGTTGGGTTAAAATTTTAAATGACATTTTTAACCCAACATTTGTGTTTGTCCATATTTGACCCCAAATTGGGTTAAAACAACCCAGCATTTTTTATAGTGTTGTAGCTACAAATAAGATTTAATTTTAAGCTTTGTTATGAGAGTTTATTGTGCAAAGGACATTTTAGTGACCGTGTTTATGATTGTTTTATCTGATCTGAGATCAGCTTTAGCACTGGGTTATTGACTCCTCTCTTCATTTATTCCCTACTGGCTTCATATTTTCAATGTTGAGGATGCTAAGAGTCCCACGGCTCGCTTTGTGTTTGTTTGTGGCGAGTGTCGGGTAATTCTTTTGTTCTGACATTCACAAAGGAGAAGAAAAGAAATCTTTGTTTCTGTCTTTTTGTCTCCTCCACCTCCCTTCATGAGGCATTATATATCACTTCCTTTATGGTGAAATAAGAGAGGGATCACAAGCTCAACATACTTCCTCATGCACTCTGTGTTTGTACTAACATACTACTGTTATAGTGTGTACTGTGGACAGTGTTAATCATCTTATATGCCAAAATGTACAGTATACAAACTAGAGCATGTAGAATACTCTCACAATACTGTGAACTCGACGTGACCTGATCTCCAGTCTGATGAATGAACCAGATGTCATTTAAACAGGATTTTGCGCAAAACTGCATTAAAAATGCAGTCCACAATTTAATTATTAAAAGAATTTACAATCATTTAAATAATGTAACTTAATTTTTTTTGTATAATTTTATAATAATATTATAAATTTTATACCTGGTGTCCAGTTAAGAGACATAAAATATTTTTTTGTTTTTATATTATTTAGTGTCAAATATATTAACTTTCTGTTTTATTGTCAGGATTATAGACTAAAACTTAAACCATAAAAAAATTGTTACTTGAAATAAAATGTAATAAAATATACTGAAATGAGTATTATAGTAGACTGAAATGTATGTGTATGTATATATACATATATACATAATTTTTTAATTATATATACACTCTAAAAAATGTTGGGTTGTTTTAACCCAATTTTGGGTAAAATATGGACAAACCCAAGCGTTGGGTTAAAAATGTCATTTAAAAATGTAACCCAACAGCTGGGTTTGTCCATATTTTACCCAAAATTGGGTTAAAACAACCAACAAACTAACCTAAACCTAAAAAAATGATAAAAAATACTACTAAAAACTATAGTAGTATCTCGCCACTATAAATACCAGTGATTATAGTTTGATCAAATAAAGAGTCATGATGAGCACATTGCATTGAGATATTTCATGCAGTGTATTCTGATTTATACTCATTTCTTACAGAACATTTGCACAATGTGCATAACTTCATAAATAGTAAGAATAGTGTGGTTTGCCAATGTTTGTGTGAGCGACTCTCTCTATCATTAGCTCAGTATTGATGGTCTGTTTGTAAGCACCTTTGTCGTCTCTCACAGCCCATAATTTGTATTTTTAATGAGGGAATCTGCTGTGATACTTCGCCGTGCTTTTTCAGATAATATTTGCGTGGTTACTGAAACTTTGGCTCTCCGCTGAGACTCGGATTTAAGCTAATGAATCCAAGGCACACAGCTTTGTAAATTAGCAGCCTCCCTCAAGCAATCTGTCCACGCAGACTCCAGCAGACACAGATCCTGTGGGCATCTTCTGCAGACACATGCCGCATAATCATAAACTGTTGCTTGATGAACACGGAAGCCGTGCTTTGAATACAGTAGAGCTAAGAATAGTTTGCTTTGGTCAAAAAGATTAATTACTGTACATGTAGTGAGAGAATAACATGAGACACTACAGTCCGATAATGTACTAAACATCCAATTTTGTTTTATGTTTGTAACTTTATTATACCGTAGATTTATTTACAGTAGCTTTAATTGGATCCATACAAAAACACAAAAAACACTAAACGTACAGAAGATAAATATTACTCAATAAACTTAATGATGCTCTCATAAAAAGTAGTCTCAAGAGCTTTCATATGACTTTTACGTTAATCTTGACATATGATCTATTGTTGGAGGTATGTATGTGGAATAACGTAGTGCAGTGGCTACATTGTTCGGCGTTGAGCGGTCATTACCAATATTTTATCTCCATTTTGCAAAATCAGGTTATGACAAAAATTTTAGATATAGTGAAAATTCAGTTTTCTATTCGAATTTCAATCCCACAGCTAACTAAGCCTAACTAATATACATGTAAAACATTATTAAAGACAAGTAGCAGTAGTTTTCGGGTAGTGACATTGAATAAAGTAATCAAATGTAAAATATCACTGGATAGTCTTCACTTATAAATGAACAGATTAATGCTTATTAAAGTTTCAGAAGTCATTCAGTCAATAATTTTTCTTTGCCTTTTGTTGTTTGATTAACATTAAAAACACAGACAGCAGCAGAAATATTAGGCTACTGTCACTTTAAGAGTGAATGCATGGATCCAACATACTGATACTGACACACACACGTTTTCTTTCTCCACTGTTTGCTGTACGTTCACTTAAAGTCGTCATGGAACGGAAGTTGAGATTGTCCTTTTTCCTTATTGTGACGTATATCTGAGTGAAACGGCTTCTGAAATTAGAAAAAAAATGTAGGGCGGGGCTTGATTTCGTCCTTCGGGAATTGATTGGGTCATTGAACCCAATTTTGGGTCAAATATGGACAAACCCAAACGCTGGGTTAAAAATTTAAAGTTAGTTACTTTTTTAGTTTATTCTTAGCTAAAAACACTTAGTTCTTTCAAAAATATATGTGCTCATTAATGTATATTTACTTCGTTCAAGTAATAAAGTATTCTCGTGAGTGTATAATATGCCATTGAAATACATACGGGTAAGGGGTTCTAATGTCGGGTCGCCATGTTGCCCGTCCATCTTGAAAGTACATTAGCCAAAGAGGGACATACCAGTTAATTCAAGCTTCGCCTTTCGCGTATCACTTGAAGGAACACTATGGACGAGGTGAACTGGAAGCCATGTTAATCTTGGACTACATTGGCCACCGTAGGAGTTAAACCGAAATCGGAATTGAGAGGAACAGAAACTAATATTCACTGGATGGTCATATACCTTTTCACCACTAGATGGGGGTAAAAATCACACAGTGAAGCTTTAAAGTAAAAATCGAACCCAACTGTTGGGTTTGTCCATATTTGACCCAAAGTTGGGTTGAAATAAACTAGCAGTTTTTAGAGTGGAGGTTGGGCGTTGCTAACAAAATGGAGGCAGATTACGGGGCTGATAGTCAAGTTAGCCACGCCCTCTAGTTATAGTTTTAGACCGGAAGAGAAAAGAAGTCGTTTCAAGGGGGAGGGGAAGGGTAACGTATATAATTAAAGATTATAAGGGTACATGAATTTAAAAAAAATTATGAAGTGCACAGATAAATCTTTTTTAATAAACACTACAATATCACATATAAAAATACGAATAGTAAAATTTGATTTCATGACGACTTTAAGCCATAACCGGCAATGTTTGCTAGGATACTCGCTGAGACGGGCAGTTTTATGACCTAATTTTGTGTGAATTTGAAGCGCAAGAAGACGTGGCTTTCTGTGTGTGTGCTTCAGATGTTTAATCTTCTCACACACACACGCGAGTAACAGATTGAGCTCCTATCGCTTCTTCTTGCGCTTGAATATTTAAATAGGCAATTCTTAAACTTTGGTGACGATGCAGCGCTGGCCTGTTTGTTCACGTTCATGTTCTCATAACATTTGTATTGTTACAATTCTTAAAAAATGTTGACATCATTTCATATACTCACCAACGCCGATTTTTACTCACATTTGGCGAGGGTTAATTTTACTTCCGTGCGCCGCTTTGAACATCTTGGGTTAAACACACATCCCAAGCCGAGTTCAGCTCGATCGGAGCACTTTAACCTCAAAATAAACCCATCCATATTGAATGAGCCTGTACTACACTGTGTAAAGCGCATGAATATTGAAAAATAACATATCTGCTACTCTTGTGCAGAGTTATGGAGAATGAGGTCTGTGTGTGACCGCTTACAGTTTAAATTCATAACGCAGAGTTCAAGATTGAACTTCATTCACATAACATTTAGCATATAATAAACCCTTTAAATCTATTTGTATAAGATTACACATCATCTGAAGCAAAAGCTTATTCCTGTGGAAAACTGGCCTGCATGAGTTACCAAGGCTTTCGAAAGGGGTTACTATTGGATGTTGTTGCTATGTAGTTGCTATGTTGTTCTGAAATGTTGTTATTCGGTTGCTAGGTGGTACCCCTGGTGTGCTGAGACTGAGAGGTTGCTAGGTGGTTGTTAGGGTGTTCTAGGTGGTAAATATAAGTGTTTGGCCGGGCATTTTGGGAAGTTGCAATGCGGTTGCTAGGGTGTTCTAAGTGGTTGCTATGCGGCTGATAGGAAGTTGCTTTGGTGATCTGGAAGGTTTCTATGCAGTTGCTAGGTAGTTTATATGGTGTTCCTAAAGGTTGCTATGGTGTTCTGAGAAGTGGCTATGCAGCTGATAGATGGGTTACTAGGGTGTTCAGGAGATTGATATGCAGAGGTTAAGTGGTTGCCAGGGTATATGCTATATGGAAGCTATGGTGTTCTAAAAGAATGTTATGTAGTTGCTAGGTAGTGATGATCTGAAGGTTGATATGCAGTTGCTATGACGTTTGTATGGTGTTTTGTATTTTGGAGATGGTCCTCACTGCAGAACATGAAATCCACAGGGAGGAGTCGGATCTAGATCCGACTCCTCCCACCTTACATACCTAAACCTACCCAGCTCCACCCCATATCCCTAAACCCACCCCTAAACCTACCCAGCTCCACCCCTTATGCCTAAACCCACCCCTAAACCTACCCAGCTCCACCCCATATCCCTAAACCCACCCCTAAACCTACCCAGCTCCACCCCTTATCCCTAAACCCACCCCTAAACCTACCCAGCTCCACCCCATATCCCTAAACCCACCCCTAAACCTACCCAGCTCCACCCCATATCCCTAAACCCACCCCTAAACCTACCCAGCTCCACCCCATATCCCTAAACCCACCCCTAAACCTACCCAGCTCCACCCCATATCCCTAAACCCACCCCTAAACCTACCCAGCTCCACCCCTTATCCCTAAACCCACCCCTAAACCTACCCAACCCCACCCCTTAATCTGGATCCGACTCCGCCCCCCGGATCTCGTGTACTGCAATGAGGTGCTACTGGTATTTTGGGAGGTTGCTATGTGGATGCTATGGTGTTCTGAGAGGTTGCTTAATAATCTAGGAGTTTGCTAGGTGGTAGTTAGGGTGTTCTAGGCGGTTACTATGTGGGCGGATAAGTGTTTGCAAGGGTATTTTGGGAAGTTGATATACGGTTGCTAGGGTGTTACACAGGTTGCTATGCGGCAGATAGGAAGTTGCTATGGTGATCTGGAAAGTTGCTATGCAGTTGCTAGTTAGTTTATATGGTGTTCCTAAAGGTTGCTATATGGTTGCTAGGGTGTTCTGAGAAGTTGCTAGGTGGTTGTTAGGGTGTTCTAAGTGGTAACTATAAGTGTTTGCCAGGGTATGTTGGGAAGTTGCAATGCGGTTGCTAGGGTGTTCTAAGTGGTTGCTATGCAGCTGATAAGAAGTTGCTTTGGTGATCTGGAAGGTTGCTATGCAGTTGCTAGTTAGTTTATGTGGTGTTCCTCAAGGTTGCTATATGGTTGCTAGGGTGTTCTGAGAAGTTGCTAGGTGGTTGTTAGGGTGTTCTAAGTGGTAACTATAAGTGTTTGCCAGGGTATTTTGGGAAGTTGCAATGCGGTTGCTAGGGTGTTCTAAGTGGTTGCTAGGTGTTTGTTAGGGTGTTCTAGTGGTAACTAAGTGTTTGCCAGGGTATTTTGGGAAGTTGCAATGCGGTTGCTAGATAGACGGGTTACTAGGGTGTTCAGGAGGTTGGTGTGCAGTTGCAATGATATTTTATGAGGTTGCTATGTAGATGCTATAGTGTTCTGAGTGGTTGCTATGGTGATCTGGAAGGTTGCTATGCAGTTGCTAGGTAGTTTATGTGGTGTTCCTAAAGGTTGCTATATGGTTGCTATGGTGTTCTGAGAAGTTGCTAGGTGGTTGTTAGGGTGTTCTAAGTGGTAATTATAAGTGTTTGCCAGGGTATTTTGGGAAGTTGCAATCCGGTTGCTAGGGTGCTCTAAGTGGTTGCTATGCGACTGATAGGAAGTTGCTTTGGTGATCTGGAGGTTGATATGCGGTTGCTAGGTAGTTTGTAAGGTGTTCTGCGAGGATGCTATGCAGTTGTTATGATTATAGCATCAACAAATACTGCTTTGACGCTATTCAAACTACAGTTGACATCAATAACTTGAATTTCTGGAAAAATCCTCTACGAGTTCAAGAAAACACCTCTTTTAGCCTGAAGACGATTCTTCACTTCCTGTTGCACTGAGCCCATTAAAACCCTCCGAATCTATGAATGCACAATGCAGGATGAGTAATTACGAGCAGCATTGTGGGGATGAAACTGGACGATTTACAACCCTTAGAAGAGAGTGGAAATCTGCTCCAGTATCAAACCACAGCAATCAAACCATCATTGCTCCCGCCCTGCACCTCAGCGCTGCTCTCACTGAAACACATTAAGAGCTCCGTCATGCCGAGATCCAGCGCTTTCTCATCTTCTGTTGCTTCTACCACCGCCTTCGTCTCAGCAGCTCGAGACAGACCGATATAAAAACACACATAAATCAGCCTATGTGGGACTTATCCATCCAAAAGGGCTTGATTTTTTATCTTTTTTAAATTAGTGTTGTAGCCAAATGCCAGAATATGCCTGGATGTTCTAGGAGGTTGTTATGCTGTTGTTATGGTGTTATGCAAGGTTGCTATCTTTTACTTGTTAGCTACTATGATGTTCGGAGATGTTGGGTTGTGGTTGCTAGGTAGTTGCTATGGTGTTCTGAGACGTTGCAAAGCAGTTTCTGGGAGATGACCAGTGTGTGCTAGGAGTTTGTCATGTGGTTGCTAGGGTGTTCATGAGATTTGTGGTGGATAAGTGGCTAACAAGGTATTTTGGGAGGAAAAAACACATAAATCAGCATAAAGAGGGATTTATCCGCCCAAAACAGGGTTCGTTTAAAAAAATGATTTCTTAGTTTTAGGTGCAAGATGCCCTAAATTTGCTAAGATGTTCTGGGAGGTTGTAATACGGTTGCTAGGTAGTTGTTATGGTGTTTTCAGAGGTTGCTATGCAGTTGCTAGGTAGTTGTTATGGTATTCTCAGAGGTGGCCTTGCGGTTGCTAGGTAGTTGTTATGGTGTTCCCAGGTTGCTATGCAGTTGCTATGTAGTTGCTATGGTGTTCTCAGAGGTGACCTTGCGGTTGCTAGGTAGTTGTTTTGGTGTTCTGAGTGGTTGCTATGCGGTTGTTAGGTGGCCAGTCAGTTGCTATGGTGTTCTGAGAGGTTGCTAGGTAGATGCTATGGTGTTCTGAGACGTTGAGATGCGATTGCTAGGTAGTTGTTATGGTGTTCCCAGAGGTTGATAGGGTGTTCAAGAAGGTTGCAAAGCGGTTGCTAGGTAGTTGCTATTATGTTCTGAGATGTTGCTATGCGGTTGCTATTATGTTTTGAGAGATTGTTATGCGGTTGCTATGTGTGCTAGGAGGTTACAATGTGGTTGCTAGTGTATTCAGGAGGTTGCTATGTGGTGGATACGTGGTTGCCAGGGTCTTTTAGGAAATAATATATAAATCAGCCTTGAGTGGAACTTATCGATCTAAAAGGGGTTGAATTTTTAATTCTGTGTCTTAGTTACAGCCGCAAGATGCCAAAACATTGCTATGGCTATCGGCATTATGAGTTGATCCATAAATAACTAGACAGTGCGCATGTAGAGAACGGGATGAATCTCTCAGACTAGAAGCTGCAGTGTAACACGATCTCTGCTGATCTACTAAACTCCTGATCTCCTCTTTATCTTCAGGACCGGAGCAGAAGCCGCTGGACAGAGGAAACGCTGAGCCGAGGAGCTTCTCGATCATGCAGGATCTCTGAGGCGGTTCTGTCATGTGAAGAATGCTGAGAATGACAGGCTGGTGGTTTACTGTTCATTACATCACACCGGTTCTGCACACATCAGAGAAGAAACAAGCATTTACTGTACGTTTTCAGGAATGTTGAAGAAAAAGAAGTCTACTTTTATAACCATTGAAGCACATCCACCCCACTCTAAAAAAATGTTAAAAAAAATAATAATAATTATATACACACATATATATATATATATATATATATATATATATATATATATATATATATATATATATATAAATAATACTATAATAAAATAACATAATAAATATAAATAATACAATTATTTAAATTTGTATTATTGTATTATAATATAATAGAATATACTATATTTATTAAAAAGTAATGAAAATCTAAAAAGAAAAATACATTTAAAAATAAGTAGACGAAGAATAAGATTAAATATTATTTTATTATAGGCCTACTATAAGAGAACAAACAGTACTTAAAAAAATAATTATATATTATTTAACTATATCTAAAATATTATATATATATATATATATATATATATATATATATATATATATATATATATATATATATATATATATATATTAAATATAATATATATATATATATATATATATATATATATATATATATATATATATATAATATATATATATATGTTTTTAATAAATTATTTAAAAAATAATGAAAATCTAAAGGGAAAAATAAATAAAAATCGTAAAATATAAAATAAAATATTGTTTTATTATACTATAATAGAACAAACTATATTTAATAAAATAATACATTCAATACAAATATATTATACATTATTTAAAAAGGGAATGAAAATCTAATAAGAAAATACTTTAAGAAAGTATTTAAACATTATGGTTTGGAAATTAAAATGACTTTAATATTTAAAGCATAAAACATAAACATACTAGCTCACACTGGGTCGTTTCTCATTCTCACAGCAACTCTCTCTCATCGAGCTCTCGTGCCCTTTAATTTTTCAGTGACATTTGAGGCGTCTAACTTCATTCCATGCCGTCCTTCATCTCTTCTGACGTGACGACTACAGGAAGTGATGTCATAATGCTCTCCAAACAGAGAAAACGAATGTCACGAAATCCTACACTGACTGACAGCAACAGGACAGAGACCGCATGTGAAAACAGAGAACTTCAACTTTTATTTGTTTATAGCACATTTAATAACAACAATGTTGCCCAAAGTGCTTTATAATTAATACATACATGTATAAAAAAATTTACCATGCTTAGCAAATGAGGCATGACTACACACGGACATACACCCTGACACAACTGTACAGTGAGATCCTCTGAGCGCTTCAGAGTGGCTGTCTATGGGCATGCACAAACATGTGCTTAAAACAACCCTTAACATTCGTTTTCAAAACTGTGACACTCACCGAGTGGTTAGTGGTGTTCGTTGATGTTCCAAAACAAATATATCGGCGCACAATAAGCACAGATACCTCACAACCGTGAATAAAATTCCGCTGGATATTTGAGTCTGAAGCGTTAGCACACTCCGGTAGCGCAGTAATATCAACAAGCAATGAGTCCTCCAACAGACATCAATGCGATTTTACAAAATGCCAAATAAAACATGACAGAAACTGTATTTCGCTACGCTACTTGTTTTGGATCATCAACGAACACCACTAACCACTCGGTGAGTGTCACAGTTTTGAAAACGAACGTTAAGGGTTGTTTTAAGCACATGTTTGTGCATGCCCATAGACAGCCACTCTGAAGCGCTCAGAGGCGATCCTAAAAGAGTCAAAAAGTCGAGACAGGACCCATCGTCAACATTTCTGTGTCCACCACTCTAGTTCATCCAAAACACACTAGAAAATAGACTCAAAGTGCTAAATACCAGAAGCGTATTGCATTCACTTAAGGGAAAAAAAACGACTCTGTTTTTCTGAATTAACGAGTTAATTATCTCAGAATTACGAGAGAATTTTTCATAGAAAAAAGTTTTTGCTCTGTTTTTCTGAATTAACGAGTTAATTATCTCAAAATTATGAGTAACTCATTAATTCAGAAAAACAGAGTGAAAAAAATGTTTCTCAATAAAAAATATCTCATAATTCTGAGATAATTAACTCGTTAATTCAGAAAAACAGAGCAAAAACTTTTTTCATGAAAAATTATCTCGTAATTCTGAGATAATTAACTCGTTAATTCAGAAAAACAGAGCAAATTTTTTTTTATGAACAATTATCCCGTAATTCTGAGATAATTAATTTGTTAATTCAGAAAAACAGAGTAGATTTTTTCCCTCAAGTGAATGCAATACGCTTCCGTACTAAATACCCGAATTATCCTTTAACTAAAAGCTAAATAAAAAATGATAAGTTTTCAACTGAGACTTAAAAATCTCTATTGTTTGAGCTTGCACTTCTACACTCAAAGACCCGATCAGAGATTAATATCCAGTCACAGACTGACAAATTAATGTCATGCTAAAGTTAATCAATAATGTTTGTCCACAGGAAGTACAGGACTCTCGCATGAACACCATATTAACATGATTGCGAATGGCTTATATTGATTAGTGTGAATGAATTCTCTCAAGCGTTTTAAAAAGAAACGTATCCGCTGATGATCACTACAGGACGCTTTATTTCCACTAGGGCACGACTCTTGTTTTATCTTGGGAATAAAAAGATACACTCTAACCATTACTGTAATTAGATATCCATGAATAAATGAGAATTAAAGATCATTTAAAGCAATTGAGGCACTTTGAAGACTTGAATGCATTATGCCGTTCACAACTCAATGTTCCCCTCTAAAACTGCATTCGCTCCCCGGAGACTCACTAATGAATATTCATTAGATTGTTTCGGAGATAAAAAGATAAATTGGTGTGAACTACATTAATTTTTGAAGCACACAAATGTTATTTTTGTTCTGTACCGAGTCTGGAAATAGAGCGATATCCTGAGGACATTTGCTGTGATCTGCTAACTTCAATGCGATCTGTCTCTTTAATTGATTTGTTTGCGTTTGTGTTTGTATTTTCTGTGCTAATGAATTCACTGACATGTCCAATATTTTAATGAGCACGCTATTTGTGCATGTTAATCATACGCATTATTAAATAAAATACACACACAAATCCATGTTTGTCAGAAATATAGGGGGTTCTGCTCATAAATCAGTGGATTGTTTAATTTTTTTTGCTGATAAACATTTCACTAAATATAAATATAATCATTCAAATTACTCCCGCAGTACTTTTTAAAGTTTTTGGTTGTATTTAATTAAGTTTAACTGAAATCCGCATTGTTTTTTAGCCAAATATGTTCTGCTTTATATTTTATTTATATTAACAGGGCTGCTGATTATTGCAAAATAAATAAAATAAAATAAAATAAATAAAATAAAATAAAATAAAATAAAATAAAATAAAATAAAATTAAGCCATTGTTAGCTTATAAAAAAGGCTAAAAATGTTTTTTAAAAAGTTAAAACTGATTTTAGGTACTTTTTATTAGTAGTTATTTTTTTGGCTTATTTTCAAGTATCTTGCATTGTAGCTAATTACAAATCATCAATTAGTTATATAAAGCACAATGTCTAATGAATCTATAGTTTGATTACCAAGCAAATGAGTCAAATAAAATAAAAAAATAAAATAAAGCCAACGTTAACAATTCTAAAAATAAATCAAACTATTTTAGGTGCTTTTTACTAAAGTTAGTTTCAGCTACTTTTTGAGTATCTTGCAGTTTAGCTATGACAAATCATCATTAAAAAATTATTACACTCTAAAAACTGCTTGATTGTTTTATCCCAACTTTGAGTCAAATATAGACGAACCCAAACGTTGGGTTAAAAATGTAATGTAAAATTTTAACCCAACGGCTGGGTTTACCCATATTTGACCCAAAGTTGAGTTGAAACAACCCAGCAGTTTTTAGAGTGTTTAGTTTAGTTTGAGTTAGCTCTTAATAAGTACAATCGAGAATTTAAAACTTTACATTATGAGTACTTATTTATCATACCACACAGGCTCTTAAAGCTCATTAACATATTTGCAGGTATTTAATGTCTCACACTAAATAATGTGAGGCTTGAGGTCAACAGCTGTGATCTGAAACGCTCCCATCCTCCATATCTCAGTCTGCTTTTTCACCCTGTCATAATAACGCCAATAAAACCACCATAACGTGAATGGATGGGACGGGCCCTTCCAGTTAACACGGAGGTCCTCACAGTTTCAAACGGGCCGGAGGGACGTCCCTTCTCAGGTGCCAACTGTGGCCTAGAGGGCTATTGGCAATAAAACGCTGTCAGTCAGCGCAGCTTATCTGGATTTATAGCTACAATGTGCATATCAGCTCCTGGTTCTACTTATAGTTCATAAAGCTGCTCTGTGCTGTGTGTTATGAGCCCAGCGCCTCATCTCTGCCAGGACGGCCCATGATCAGCACTCATCCCGGCTCAGAACCACACAATAAAGTCCAAGCAGCTTTTAGCGCTGGCGGGCCTGAAGAGCGAGTGAACGGCTGCCATCTTGGACTGAGTCTCGCAGCTGCATACACACAAGTCCCTCAGCGGCCATACACTCCAAAACATGCAGGGTTGTTTTAACCCAAATTTGGGTCAAATATGGACAACCCCCCCAAAATAACCCAACAGTTGGGTTTGTCCATATTTGATCCAACGTTTTACCATGTTTTACCAAGAGTCTGCTCGTGTGTCGGCTTGTTTATCTGGGAATTTAGCCCTTGTTTCGTTCTTTTTATATCGTTTTTATCTTTTTATGCTCCCTTTCTTCATTGTCCTCAATGTTTTTAGTCCATGTACTGTTACTCATCTTCCATCTTAAAGGATTAGTTCACTTTAAAAAAAAACTTTTGCTGATAATTTACTCACCCCCATGTCATCCAAGATGTCCATGTCTTTCTTTCTTCAGTCGAAAAGAAATTAAGGTTTTTGATGAAAACATTCCAGGATTTTTCTCCATATAATGGACTTCAATGGGACCCAAACGGTTCAAGGTCCAAATGTCCAAATATCTTATCTAGCGAAACCATCGGTCACTTCAAAAATAAATAAAATAGTTTAAGTTTTATAAGCACAAATGCTCGCCTTGCTTCTGTGATGCACGTTCACGTGACGCCACGTAATGTGCAATTACGTTGAGACTCTCCTGTTCGAACTCACTCAAAATAAACAAATCTTTTTTCGAGTCATTTCACTCATTCAAGTGGCTTTAAACGTTATACTTCTAACCGCCAAATTCCCCGAACACATCCACCTATGCAATCTTGATCATATTCTGAATAAAGAAATCATTATAATGCAGTCAAAAATAATTTACAGGGAACATAAATAATTAATTAACCTTCCGAGTCTTTCGTTCATTTGCCACGTGACAGACCAATGAACGGATCGTTCAAGAACAAATCATCACAGGAACGCGCATCACAGAACAGAGCAAGGCGAGCATTTGTGCTTATAAAACTTAAACTGTTTTATTTATTTTTGAATTGAGCGATGGTTTCGCTAGATAAGACCCTTATTCATCGTCTGGTGTCGTTTAAAGCCCTTTGAAGCTGCACTGAAACTCTCATTTGGACCTTGAACAGTTTGGGTCCCATTGAAGTCCATTATATGGAGAAAAATCCTGGAATGTTTTCATCAAAAACCTTCATTTTTTTATTTTCGACTGAAGAAAGAAAGACATGGACATCTTGCATGACATGGGGGTGAGTCAATTATCAGCAAAAGTTTTTTTTAAAAGTGAACTAATTCTTTAAGGGCCACAATGGAAACAAACCTTTGTGCTTTTTTGTGTTTTTATCCTAATCAACACTTTGTGTTGATTGTTGTTGTTCAATAGTTTTCATTAATTCATTAATTCAACTTTGGGTTAAAACAACCCAGCGTTTATTAGAGTGTACAGGCGATGGCAGGATGTTGGGTCGTCCTGGCACAGGCATGATCAGCACACAATAGATAGAGGAACACAAAGACTTCTGCTGTGGAGACGGCTGGTTCTGTTTGCAAGGCTACGCCGCTTATACCGTCAGTGTTTGCATGAGGCTTCAAAAGATGACGGCGGTGATGCATTCTTTCTTTTTGTCTCTAGATCTGCCTTTCTTTGCAAACTTTGCTTTGTCTGAGAGGAAAGAAATATCATAAATGAGATCTGAGATATCATTCATGCACATAACATAAAGTCACAAGCTTACATGAAAGAATACATTCCAATCCCATCCCAATTTTAGAGTATCACTTTTATATTTGTATTCATTTATTTTTACCTATTTATTTCTAAATCTATTTCTTTAAAAATATATATTTTGGAATAAATGTATTTAAAAAATGCAATTCCATTGTCATATTACATATAATTACAAGTCAAGTCAAGTCAAGTCAAGTCAAATATATTTATATAGCGCTTTTCACAATACAGATTGTATCAAAGCTGCTTTACAGTATCAATCAAAACAACTCAACAATGTTTGTTTATTACTGGACATCCAAAAAGGACATCCAAGTTTGGTAGAGCTGATCAATGGTATGATTGTTTAATTAATTTGAATATCCCCAACT
Organism: Chrosomus eos; assembly: GCA_036326025.1. NCBI lineage: Eukaryota > Metazoa > Chordata > Actinopteri > Cypriniformes > Leuciscidae > Chrosomus > Chrosomus eos. Next base: position 3,710,597 of record CM070822.1, on the reverse strand, counting down.
GAGCAAGCCAAAGGCAACAGTGGCAAGGAACCGAAAAACTCCATCAAGTGACCCAATGGTGTCCTAAAACTCCATCAGATCACCCAATGGAGAAAAAAAAACCTTGGGAGAACCCAGGCTCAGTCGGGGCCAGTTCTCCTCTGGCGTTTATGAACTAGAGGCCGAATTTACAGTAACTGTAAGATAAAAATTTATATGAATGCCTGGCTAAATAGATGCGTCTTTAGTCTAGTTTTAAACTGGGAGAGCGAGTCTGAGCAACGAACAATATCAGGAAGGCTATTCCAGAGCTTCGGAGCTAGATGTGAAAATGCTCTCCCTCCTTTGGTGGATCTGGATATCCTAGGAATGACCAGAAGCCTCGAATTTAGTGATCTTAAAGAGCGCGATGGATTGTAAGGCGATAGAAGATCCGTTAAATAGACTGGAGCTAAACCATTTAGAGCTTTATAGGTCAAAAGCAATACCTTGTAATTAATACGGAACTTTATAGGTAACCAATGAAGTGATGATAAAACTGGTGTTATATGATCATATTTTCTTGATCTAGTAAGAACTCTAGCGGCTGCATTTTGGACTAACTGTAGCTTGTTTATTGAGGATGCAGGACAACCAGCTAATAAAGCATTACAGTAATCTAGTCTCGAGGTCATGAATGCATGAACTAACTTTTCTGCATCAGAAACAGATAGCATATTACGTAGCTTAGCAATGTTTCTAAGGTGGAAAAAGGCAGTTTTTGTAACATATGAAATATGCTTTTCAAAAGACAGGTTGCAGTCTAATATAACACCCAGGTCTTTTACTGTAGCGGATAAAGTAACAGGGCATCCTACTATGTTAAAGTTGTGTTGTGAGAGGTTTTGTAGACGGTTTTTAGAACCGATAAGTATTACCTCTGTCTTATCTGGATTTAATAAAAGAAAGTTACGCGTCATCCAATCTTTTATATCTTTAACACAATCTGTCAATTTGGATAATTTAGCGTATTCATCTGGCCGTGATGAAATATATATTTGAGTGTCATCAGCATAGCAATGGAAACTAATTCCATGTTTCCTTAGAATATTACCAAGTGGCAGCATATATATTGAGAATAATAAAGGGCCTAACACAGATCCCTGCGGCACTCCATGGTTTGCCGAAGTCATGATCGATTTTTCTCCATTTAAGTAGACGAAATGGTAGCGGTCAGATAAGTATGACCTGAACCAGCTTAATGCTTGTCCTTGAACACCAGTGTAATTTTGTAGTCGATCTAAGAGTATTGTGTGATCTATAGTATCGAACGCAGCACTAAGATCAAGTAAAACTAGTACTGAGATACAGCCTTGGTCCGAAGCTAAAAGTAGATCATTTATGATTCTAACAAGCGCAGTTTCAGTGCTATGATGTGGCCTGAATCCAGACTGAAACTTTTCATAGATGTCGTTTTCTTGCAAGAAAGAGCCGAGTTGAGCGGACACAACTTTTTCTAATATTTTTGACATAAATGGAAGATTCGAAATGGGTCTGTAATTTGCTAGGTTATTTGGATCTAATTGTGGTTTCTTAATAAGAGGTTTTATAACTGCCAGCTTGAATGCTCTTGGAACATGACCTAAAGATAAAGACGAATTAATAATATTGAGAAGAGGCTCTTCCACTATAGTAGGTTTAGCCACTTTCAGTAGTTTAGTTGGTATAGGATCTAATAAACATGTTGTTGTTTTAGATGAAGTGATAAGTTTATTTAACTCTTTTTGTTCTATGGTTGTAAAGCATTGTAATTGTTCTTGCGGGGTGATAATTGCGGCTGAATTATAAGGCGCGAGCAAAGATTGAACGTTTACGATTTTGATTCTGATGCTTTCAATTTTCTCGGTGAAAAAGTTCATGAAATCATTACTACTGAACTGTAACAAGGTATTTTGTTCAGACGACTTCTGTTTATTTGTTAGTCTAGCCACGGTATTAAATAAAAACCTTGGATTATTTTGGTTGTTTTCTATTAATTTGCTGAGGTGCTCAGCCCTGGCCGTTTTAAGGGCCTTTTTATAACGTGACATACTGTCTTTCCACGCGATTCTAAAGACCTCTAAATTAGTTTTTTTCCATTTACGCTCTAAATTACGGGTTTCTCTCTTTAAAACATACGTAGTATTATTGTACCATGGTGCTATACTTTTTTCTCTGACCTTTTTTAATCGAATGGGTGCAACCATATCCAATGTTCTAGAGAGAATGGTGCTCATAGTGCTAGTTAATTCGTCTAGTTCATCTGTTTGTTTGGGTTCAGGCAGCAGCTGAGACAGATCAGATAAGCTATTTGAGAAATTATCTATGGTGGATGGAAGAATTGTTCTACCTGGTCGATAACGTGGCGCAGCATGACATAATACACCAGTACGTAGTATGCAAGTTACCATGTAATGGTCAGTGACATCATCACTTAGTGGAATGATATCTATATCGGTTGGATCGGTTCCATATGATATAATTAAATCGAGTGTATGATTAAGACGATGAGTTGGTCCGGTGACGTTTTGCTTGACCCCGAAGGAGTTCAATAAATCTGTAAACGCAGCCCCTAACGCATCATTTAAATTATCTACGTGTATGTTAAAATCTCCAACAATTAATGCTTTATCGACGTTGACCAAAAGATCTGATAGAAAGTCAGCAAACTCTTTTAGAAAATCGGCGTAAGGCCCTGGAGGTCGATATACGGTAGCCAATGCTAGAGATAATAGGGATTTTTTTCTTACATCTAACAGCGTAACATTTAGCACAAGTACTTCAAACGAATTAAACCTATGACAAGTTTTCTGAGTAACATTGAGAATATCTCTATAGATTGTTGCAACACCGCCGCCACGACCGATCAGACGGGGCTCATGCTTATAACAGTATCCTGGCGGAGTAGACTCATTTAGACCGAAATAATCATTTGGTTTAAGCCAGGTTTCAGTAAGGCACAGAACATCGAAATTATTATCTGTGACCATTTCATTTACAATAACGCCTTAGGTGTGAGTGATCTAATGTTTAGAAGACCTAGCTTTAGAAATTGTTTTTGTTCACTAATAGCGAGAGTTTTTGTTTTAATAACAATTAGATTTTTTCTAGATCCCGCAGTAGATTTATTATTTGATCTTAGTAAACGAGGAATAGACACAGTTTCTATGCAATGTTCTACACTAGTATTAATATCACTAGTATTAATTACAATAATATGTAAATACAATAAAGGTCCAATATTTGTCTGTAAATATATACTACACAACAATACCATATAACAATACAATAAAATGTAGTAATATATTTGGTTCATTCTAATATTTGCATTTTTTATTTATTTAATAAGAAAAATATTTAGGAATAAATCTTTGGAAAAAACATAAATGCAGTTCCATTGTCAAATGAAAAAGAAATATATATATTTATATATTTAAATTTGTAATTCAATAACTGGCTTTAAATATATACTACCCAACAATACTAAACAAAAATGTGGAAATTTATGATTAATTTAATTTCTATAAAACAAACACTACTGATAAAATGCATCATGTGCATCTCTTGAACTACACGTCATAGTCTCACAGAGAGAGTACGTTATATTTGATTCATATTTCATATTTTTTAAGAGCCAAGACTTTTACGCTGTTTTTGATGCAGTAAAAAGAACCGACTCATTAGAAGCATTCATTCAGGAATCAAGTACACTGATTGTCCTGTATATTTTTGATTCAGTCATTGCACTAAAAAAAATAACAGATTCATTACCGAGTCATTCATTTGGGACTCACTGATCACACTCTAAAAACTGCTGGGTTGTTTAAACCCAACTTTGGGTCAAATATGGACAAATCCAGCCATTGGGTTAGATTTTACACATTACATTTTTAACCCAATGTTTGGATTTGTCCATATTTGACCCAAAGTTGGGTTAAAACAACCCAGCATTGTATAGAGTGCAGAGTTTCAGAGTTATGAAAGAACCTAAACTCTATTGGTAACCAGATTATCCAAAATATGGAGAACTTCACTGCAGAAATCTGTGGAGCGTGTGTGACTGCGATGACTCTGTCCAACGGCATTAAAGCGTGTGCATATGATATTGGATGTGAGAGTAATTGTTACCTCTGTGCTCACAGTGCGTGGCCCTTGTCGCTGCTGATTCCTAGCAGAGTTTCAGTAACCCGATATGAGCGTCTCATCCTGAGCGGCAAACACAATCAGCCAGCAGGGATAAGCTGGCAAACTCCAATACACCCAATAAGCATCAAACAGAAACCTAATTTGATTAATGTCCTCACACCGCGTTCAGTTCAGTGGATGTGTTCGGAGCGCCAGCTGAAAGTTCGGGAAAAGCTGGACATGAGAGCCGGTGCAGTGAAACCGAGGGGGTTTTCACTCAAGCATTAAGAGCTTTGAAAGTCTCTGAGCTCATGTGGCCTCATGAATAAAACCTCGGCTTTTCTGCTCAAAAGCAACGGATTGGAAGTGTATACGCAAAAGGATTCTGAAGCCTTTTGAATGACTTGTGTTAGTCTGAGACCCTGAATAATGCCTTTTAAAACCACACACAAAAATACTGTTATTAAGGAAAGACCCTGAAAGACAGTTCACGCAGAGGATATGATACTTGAAAAATTCACTGGCGCAATGCTAGATTGGTTGCCAGGGCATCGCTAAAGTGTTCTGGGTGTTTCTAAAGCTTGAGGCGCAAATGTTTTGCTTGGTTGCCAGGGTGTTGCTATGCGGCTGCTAAGGTGTTCTGGGTAGTTGTAAGGGTGTTGCTATGTAGTTGCTAAGGTGTTATGAGTGTTTTAATAGTTGCTAAGCCATTTTTAGGGTGTTCTGAGTAGTTGCCAGGGTGTTGATTGATATGTAGTTGCTAATCCATTGCTAGAGTGTTTTGGGTTGACAGGGTGTTGCTATGTGGTTGCTAAGGCTGTTCTGAGTGCTATTGCTAGGGCGTCTGGATAGTTGCCGGGGAGTTGCTATGTAGTTGCTAAGCCATTGCTAGAGTGTTTTGGGTAGTTGACAGGGTGTTGCTATGTGGTTGCTAAGGTGTTCTGAGTGCCATTGTTGAGGCATTCTAGGTAGTTGCCAGGGTGTTGCTATAGTGGTTACTAAGGTAATCTGAGCATTTTAATGGTTGCTAAGCCATTTTTAGGGTGTTCTGAATAGTTGACAGGGTGTTGCTATGTGGTTGCTAAGGCTGTTCTGAGTGCCATTGCTAGGGCATCTGGATAGTTGCCAGGGTGTTGCTATGTAGTTGCTAAGGTGTTCTGAGTGCCATTGTTGTGGCATTCTGGGTAGTTGCTATGTTACTAAGGTAATCTGAGTGTTTTATGGTTGTTAAGCCATTGCTAGGGTGTTGCTATGTGGTTGCGATACTAAAAAGTCCCGATCTGGTCTCCACCTCTGACCCTGAAAACAAAACAAAGCCTGTTGACAAAATTCAAGGGTATTACATCCACATGCTCATGACATTTAACAAACCCACTTACTTTGGCGTTCTTGATTAGACAGTTTGTTGTTTTGGGAATCATGAGCATTTTCTAACCCAACAGATTATGCTTATATTCTAGCATCATGTGAGGCGAGCAAGAAATATTTTGGTTCTGACAGAGCTTTGTATTAGTGATTCTCCCTCCATGCATCACTCAACCTCTCTCTCTCTCCTCTCTCCTCTCTCTCCTCCTCTCCCTCCCCTCTCTCTCTCTCTCTCTCACTCTCTCCTCACTCTCCTCTCTCTCTCCTCTCCTCCTCTCTCTCTCTCTCTCTCTCACTCATCTCTCTCTCTATCTCAACTCTCTCTCTCTCTCTCTCTCTTCTCTCTCCATCTCTCTCTCTCTCTACCAGACTCTCTCTCTCTCTCTCTCTCCTCCTCTCCTCTCTCACTCTCTCTCTCTCTCTCTCTCTCTCTCTCTCTCTCTCTCTCTCTCTCTCTCTCTCTCTCTCTCTCTCTCTCTCTCTCTCTCTCTACTCTCACTCTCTCTCTCCTCTCCTCTCATCTCTCTCTCTCTCTCTCTCTCTCTCTCTCTCTCTCTCTCTCTCTCTCTCTCTCTCTCTCTCTCTCTCTCTCTCTCTCTCTCCTGAAGTCATGCGCCCTGCGTAAAATTGCATTATTCCATCTCTATTCCAATTCCTTTTCCTAAGCCGGAGCTTTGTGATCACCCTCCAGATAGGTATTTTATGAAGCAGAAGAGATGGGTGGAAATATTCATCCATGAGAAATATTTATCCGGAGCTTTTCCCCCAAAGAGTGAATTTTCCTTTAATGTCTCTTTTTCTCCCACTGCAATCAAAGCCGACGCTGAAAACGGGAATGAACAGAAAAGGTCGTCCGCAACTTCTTAGCTTTGAGCAGAAGAGGTCAGACTCAAACGTGCAATCTTGGTCTACATGCTTTGATTTCACACGCCATTAAGTCTACCCAAATTGTGGCGTCTGGATTAAGGCCGCAACTTTCACACAGGCAGTCCTGTCATCTTTGCTCTCGCTACATGGCACAGCTACAGCCTTCAAATCAAAAACAAATCTGCATTAATATCTAGCTTTGATTCCCCCCAGCATACCCGACAACAGAAACCAGCACACTTGAAAGGCTTATTGCAATGTTCAAAAATGAATCTTGTCAACATGGAAACGCAGTACAAACCCAAGGACAATATTTTTGCTCAGAGGTTGCTATCTCATAGCATGGCGTCTTATTTAAATATCAACATTGTCTCAGATATGTGATCAGAAAAGAAATATAATCTTCTGATTGCAGACTTTGGTTTCCTGGCACACCTAACCAAAGTTTGAGGCATTGTTCAGATCATTTCTGAAATCCGGGACACATGTGAGATAACTTGGGTCTTTTCTCAGGTAAAATACCTGGGACTCCATTTGATCTCATTGCTGTCAAGGCTAAATTATTGATATATCAAAGAGATCTCATTTGGGATTATGTTTTGTCTGCGAAATTATAAATATTTTCAAAACGATAGAGACATAACTGGGATTTTTTCTCAGCTAAAATATCTGGGACTTTATTTGGTGTCCATTTGATCTGAGAAACAACTGAGATATCAAAGAGATTTCTTTTGGGATTTTTTTGTCCTGTAAAAAAGATTGAGATATTGTTACAATCTCTTCAAAACTCAAAAAGGTCTTTTTTCAGGTAAAATATGTGGGACTTCAATTGGTTTCCATTTAATCTGATTTCTGTCCACGAGAAACAACTGAGATATCAAAAAGATCTCATTTGTGATTTTTTGAGACATTGAAAGATTTAGACATTGTTAAAATATCTTCAGAACAATAGAGGAGACACATGTGAGATAACCGGGTTTTTTTCTCAAGTAAAATATCTGGGACTTTATTTGGTTTCCATTTGATCTCATTCCTGTCAGTGAGAAACAACTGAGATATCAAAGAGATTTCTTTTGGGATTTTTTTGTCCTGTAAAAAAGATTGAGATATTGTTACAATCTCTTCAAAACTCAAAATGTCTTTTTTCAGTTAAAATATGTGGGACTCAATTTAATCGAATTTCTGTCGTTGAGAAACAACTGAGATATCAAAAAGATCTCATTTGTGATTTTTATTGATCTCTAAAAAAATATTGAGACATTGTTGAAATCTCTTCAGAACTATAGAGGAGACACATGTGAGATAACCGGGATCTTTTCTCAAGTAAAATATCTGGGACTTTATTTGGTTTCCATTTGATATAATTTCTGTCCACGAGAAACAACTGAGATATCAAAAAGATCTCATTTGTGATTTTTTGAGACATTGAAAGATTGAGACATTGTTCAAATCTCTTCAGAACTATAGAGGAGACACATGTGAGATAACTGGGGTCTTTTCTCAAGTAAAATATCTGGGACTTTATTTGGTTTATTCCACGAGAAACAACTGAGATATCAAAGAAATAAAAGTAAAAACTAGAGGAGACACATGTGAAATAGCTGGAGCTCAAATATCTGGGACTTTATTAGGTTTCCATTTGATCTCATTGCTGTCCACGAGCAAAAATATAGATATTAATGCATTTGGGATTTTTTTGTTCCATAAGGAGATTGCTGGAAAAACCTCTAGAGGAGACACATGTGAGAAGCAGGAGCACAAGTCTCCATTTAATATTACTTACTGCTGTCAAGGAGTAAGGAGTATTTTCCAGTCTAAAAATCTGCAATATCTCAGATAACCTTCATTTTCTCTTATTACACTCCACTTCACCCGATTCAGCTCAGAAACAAGCTATTGTGTTTTTCTTTTCATTGGCATCCTATAAGAACAGTCATAATTGTGTGAGCATACACGTGACCTTTTCATTAGTTTTAAAGAGCACAAAATGGTATTCAAGGCCATGAAATGTGGTTCTCAATTAAATGAGGAAACTTTCATGAGAGAATCTTCACGTTAATGGAGTCATGCTAATGCTTTTTTGCTCAACTCGAAAGACAGGCTATTTTACGTACGATCCATCTCTGTTATCGAGAACAAAAGTATAGTGCAGACCCGATCTTATTGAGTTACATATCATCTTTTATTGATTGTTGTGTATTGATTGCTATTTTCCCTCTCCACACACAAGCTGCCCACCGACCGCTAGCATCATTAGCTTAAGATTCCTGGCTGGCACCACGATAATGGAGCAGACGATTAATTGCTCACAGCCTCTGTTTGGTATCGATTGCTTAACTTGACCCTCAAATCCATGAAAAAGCATTCAGACAAGCACACAAAATAATAGGTAATACGTGCTTGCATGCCGTTTTCTTTCTCAAAAAAGGTCTAAAAAACATGCATTTTTTAAAAATTTATTTCCAAGCTATGTTTGTTTTGCATATAAAAACGCACAAAAATGCCACTGATTACATTTGTCTTGACTGAATGCATTTGTCAGTGAGGTTGTGTTGGTATCAGAGCATGGACGAGCTGGTAATGAGAGGATTACTATCACAGGGAAGGCAGCGCACAGCTCTTAGCATGCCAGCTGTATCTCTGATATCTGATATGCAGATTGATATCTCTTGTTAGGGTAATTGGACAAACATTTTACACAGATCCATATCTGTCTGACACTTTTGGTGTGAGATCAGAACTCAATATCACTCAGACTCAAAAGCTGCATTACGAAACCTAGTGAGCTGCCTAATTAAACAGTCACACTATACAATTATACATGTAAAATATAACAAATTAAATATAGAAACTCAAATATTGTGTTATATTTAAGAAATATATTATTATGAATATTGAAGACATAATATTATATAGGATATATTATAATATATAATGTCAAACTATATATATATATATAATATATATAAAATATATATATATATATATATATATTAGTATTTTACAGTATATAGTTTCATTTCTTTAAAAATTATATTCAAGAAATTATATATTATATTCAAGAAATATAATGAATATTGAAAACATAATATTATAAAATGATATATTAATATATAATGTCAAACTATATATATGTATAGTATTTAGTTGACAGTATATAGTTTAATTACTTAAAAAACTATATTCAAGAAATTATATATTATATTCAAGAAATATAATGAATATTGAAAACATAATATTATAAAAATGATATATTATAATATATAATAATGTTAAACTATATACATCTATATAATACACTAGCATTTATTTGAAATAGAAATATTTTGTAGCATTATTAAAGTCTTTACTGTCATTTTTGATCTTTGTGCTGGATTATATTATTGTATTATATTATAGTACATTCTAGACACAAATACACAGACATACATATTATATATACACACATCATGATGTTTCTAAGTAAACTGACTTCTGGGAGGGAAAAAATAACAACATGTTGAAATATTTTGAACAGCTTTTCCTGAACTGTTTTGACATTTTAAGACATTAAACTCCTGCTAAAAGTTTTTTCTCAGCGTTATCATAAAAAGACACGTCTGGATTTCACCCAGGAGTAACTGTGGTAAAAGGCTGCGATTATAACATTCGTAAAGAAAAGCAACACACAGTTAAACATTTCAGCGGCACTTTGGTTTATAAATGCAGTCTCTGCTTATACGTGATATGTTCAAATCACTTGTTTGATAATGCACATTCTGAGTGATCTGAGCACCAAATCAATCCTTCTGGAATATTATTTCTGTCAGACATTTCGGGAGTCTTTCATTACAGTGCTACTAGCTTTTGCATTGGTTTAAATGAGAAGAACAATCCGTCATGTCGGTTGCTTTTCTAAGCTGGTTAAACCTGCACGATTAGGGCCTGGTCAAGCACAGAAGAGATAATGAGAGAGTCAATGTCCCTTAAACACCAGCCAAGGTCTCCGGATCTCCATTGCTTTCTTTAACACATAGATATGGGTAGTGAGCAATTGGATCTAAAACCTAGTGAGCACTGGTGCTAAAGACTACAGCAAATATAGGCAGCATAATTATTCTGTCTTCTAAGATGCCTATAGTCAAACCAAAATGTATTCAGACACCTTCAACATTTCTCACATTTTCACAGTTTATTTGCTATAGTTTAGAAAATGGTAAGACAAGAGTTATGAACTCAGGTGATAATTTTACTGGTAGTCACTGTATGAACAATTTTTGGGTATAATATGTCACAGTTTACTTTATTTTGCTATCCTCACTTACATAAGTGACCCTGGATCACAAAACCAGTGTTAAGCAACACGGGTATATTTGTGGGAATAGCCAACAGTATATGGGTCAAAATTATTAATTTTTCTTTTATGCCAAAAAATCATTCGGATAATAAGTAAAGATCATGTTCCATGTTGTAAATTTCCTACCGTAAATGTATAAAACATATATTTTTGTGAGTGAATGCAGCACAATCAAAAATAAATGCACAACTTTAAAGGCGAATTTCTCAATGTTTCGTTTTTTTTGCATCCTCAGATTTCAGATTTTCAAATATTGTCCTTTCCTAACAAACCGTACATTAATGGAACGCTTATTTATTCAGCATTCATGTGATGTATAAATCTCAATTTCAAGAAAATGACCCATGTGACTGGTTTTGTCATCCAGGGTCACTATAGTGTCCTGCACCCACTAGTAAATTTAAAAAAAAAAAAATGAAGTCTGATTCTTTTTTGCTTTGACTGTATATTATTCAGTATATATTTATTCTCTTTCTATATGCATATATATATAGAACTGAACACAAGGTCACTAGGTTTTGGAATTAAGCCATGATTTAGCAAAACTCAAACGTTTTTAACCACAGTGTATTGTTTGTCTATCCTGTGGCGATGATTTTCATTGTATTATCACCGGGGAGGATTTGTCGGGACGTTCTCTGGCATTCTGTGCGGAGGTCATTCGGTTCCCACGGGCCGGTTTGTTGACTCCCGGGCCCAGGGCCAATGTCCTCAGCAGACGGGTGGACCGTTCCCGATCCAGAGCGATCGGACAGACCTTTCAGAGATCAATCGTGAGGGTGCTTAATATGAGATGACCAGCGAGACTTCACACCGAGACTGTGTGCTTGTTATACGTCTCCATTTCTTCTCTCCTCGGGGCATCTCGAAGCTGGACGGCACCCAGAGTCACGAAGCTCGACGGAGATACGGATGCAGCAGTGCTAATGAGTCCACTCCTGCCCACACGGTGGCCAATTAGCATTCTGTTCACACACACACACACACACACACACACACACACACACACACACACACACACACACACACACACACACACACACACACACACACACACACACACACACACACACACACACACACACACACAACACCTTCTCAGCGGCGTTTCCTTTTCGCCCTAGTCATCCATTCACACATTTTAAGGGTGCATTGAGCATCCGCCAGGAGCCGTGGCTTCATTTAGCGCCTCCATTCACATTACACTGTGATTTTGTACACTCAGCCGCTTCTCTTTAAAGCAATATCATTTTCTTTCCAAACTTAATTGTGGTTGCATGAATAGATGCTATTTGTTCTCTCGGGCTAATGGGTTTCTTCTTGAATAAACGTTAACTGGCGCTCCACAAGCGGTACGGTTAAGCAGAAATCGCTCTGGGGGGGAGCGTGAACGGACAGGCACCTGAGCGACCTTGTTAGATAAGAACACACACTGTTAGACCAAAAGATAAATCGCTGTTTGCCCTCCTGTGTTTACGAATGAAGCTCTGAATCAACATGCACGCTGGTTTTGCTGACTAATTCAGCACTGACACTAAGAGACACTGCGAGGGCATAAAGTCAAATACTCACAACCCATTTTACTTCCGTTAGCCTACTAAATGCACTTTTGAGTGACACAGGAACATTAACAGGGAAAAAAAAATATTTTATCTTTAGGGAATTAATGGATCGTAATAAAAGAGTGTTACAAACAAAAATGAAGGCAGGTTTAATCCTGAATGAATCAGTGTCTTTGAACAAATCAGTTAAATGAATGATTCATTGACTCGCTCATAAAGATGGTTCTTATGAACAAGTCAGTTGAATGAATTAATCAATCACTCACACAACCACCACAAGAACGACTGTGCAACATCTCCAGCTATTATGAAATCATATTTTGACCATAATGGATCGTAATAAAAGAGTGTTACAAACAAAAATGAAGGCAGGTTTAATCCTGAATGAATCAGTGTCTTTAAACAAATCAGTTAAATTAATGATTCATTGACTTGCTCATAAAGATGGTTCTTATGAACAAGTCAGTTGAATGAATTATTCAACCAGTCACTCATAAAACGACTCTCAGTTGTTTTTAGTCCTCAATAAATCTGTATTTTTTAATTTTTATAAATTAGATGAATGAATGAATCAGTGAATCACTTATACAGTCACTTGTTTCATTCCCGTATGAATTTGTGTAAATAATTGAATAGGCTGCATGAAAGATTATAATATTCTAAGACACTAATAAAGTCACTTGAATAATTCCTAAATGAATCAGTAGTTTTGAGTGAATCGGTTGAATGAGTGATTCAATGACTTCTTCATAAATAGTCACTTGACTATTAATTCCTAAATTCATCAATGTTTAAGAATTAACTGAATTAATACATTTGATTTCATTAATCGCTCTCGTGGGACTTTGATGACATACACTGATTGGTCTGCGGAAAGTTGAACACACCTTTCGTCACCTGATTCATTCCCAAATGAATCAGTGTCACAACCCATTTTACTTCCGTTAGCCCACTAAATGCACTTTTGAGTGACGCAGGAACATTAACAGGAAAAAAAAATATTTTATCTTTTGGGAATTCAATGGATCGTAATAAAAGAGTGTTACAAACAAAAATGAAGTCAGGTTTAATCATGAATGAATCAATGTCTTTGAACGAATCAGTTAAATTAATGATTCATTAACTGGCTCATAAAGATGGTTCTTATGAACAAGTCAGTTGAATTAATTATTCAAACAGTCACTAATAAAAGACTGTCAGTTGTTTTTAGCAATACAAGTTTTTTTTATAAATCAGATGAATGAATGAATCAGTGAATCACTCATACAGTCACTTGTTTCATTCCCGAATTAATTTGTGTTAATAATTGAATAGGCTGCATGAAAATGTCAGTGGCTCACTAATAAAGTCGCTTGATTAATTCCTGAATGAATCAGTAGTTTTGAGTGAATCGATTGAATGAGTGATTCAATGACTTATTCATAAATAGTCACTTGATTAATTCCTGAATGAATCAGTAGTTTTGAGTGAATTGGTTGAATGAGTGATTCAATGACTTCTTCATAAATAGTCACTTGATTTTTTTTCTGATTGAATCAGTAGTTTTGAGTGAATCGGTTGAATGAGTGATTCAATTACTTCTTCATAAATCGTCATTCGATTAATTAAATTTGATTTAATTAATCGCTCTCGTGGGACTTTGATGACATACACTGATTGGTCTGCGGAAAGTTGAACACACCTTTCATCACCTGATTCATTCCCAAATGAATCAGTGTTTTTTAATGAATCAGTGACAGAAATAATGATTTAAATTACTCACTTATAAAATCACTCTCTTGATGTACGCCAATTTAACCTGCAGGCAGAGACAAATATTCCCACCAATAATGCACAGACTGACAATGAAAAGCTTTTAGGTGAATTAGTTCTTTAAAGATGATAATGATTATAACCTTGATCAAGACTCTTAACCTCAGAGTACACTGGAAAGACTAAACCTGTAGTAAGTTGCAGTGCTTAAAAGCATATGCTAAATATCTCCATTGTGTTGAATGTAGAGGTTCATGGACCCCTTAGGTCTTTATAAATCTCTTCGACGAATGCAAACTCAAGTACATCTCCTGCATTGTGGTACTTCAGCTTGTGTAGTAGTGTTTTGGGCTTCTCATGAGCATCATAGATCAGTCATTTAGGCATTGAAGAACGGTGCACCTGGGAAAGATTACACGCTGCTCAATGTTGAATAGCAGAAATTGCTCGCAGCGCTCATCCCTGATGAACCCGTGAAGCGTTTTGTGCTGAGGTTTGGCCGTTTGCAGAGTCGGAGGGTAAATATGACTCAGTGCTCCTGCGCTGCTTTCGGCCCCAGGGCATCAAACTGGCATTTGCCCACTGACTCTTTGGCCGTTAGCATTCTGGTTCTTATTAGCATGTATCGACCCTCTTTTGCTCAGAGGAACGGAGTCAAATCATGCCATGCATGCAGATGGAAAAGTTAGCTTGGTTGGGTTTGTTTTGCAGTAGATGTCACAGTGTGGCTTTCCAATATGGCCCCCATTTTGAATCTTACCATCACGTTTGTAACATCAAAATAGATTTATTTAGATTTTTGCATTTTATGAAGAAAATACGGCGGTGTTTGCCCATGCAGAACTTGGTGATTGGGTGGTTTCTGGGTTTCTTACTCGTCCAAGCCAGAAGAGAGGTTAAATTAAATTTCCAGTATTTAGCACTTTGAGTCTATTTTCTAGTTTGTTTTGGATGAACTAGAGTGGTGGACACAGAAATGTTGACGATGGGTCCTGTCTCGACTTTTTGACTCTTTTAGGATCGCCTCTGAGCGCTTCAGAGTGGCTGTCTATGGGCATGCACAAACATGTGCTTAAAACAACCCTTACCGTAAGTTTTCAAAACTGTGCAACTCACCGAGTGGTTAGTGGTGTTCGTTGATGTTCCAAAACAAGTAGCGTAGCGAAATACAGTTTCTGTCGTGTTTTATTTGGCATTTTGTAAAATCGCATTGATGTCTGTTGGAGGACTCATTGCTCATTGATTTTACTGCGCTACCGGAGATATATCGAGCGGAAGTTTATACGCGGTTGTGAGGTATCTGAAAAAAGTTCCACTATAGCAAATAACACGGATTGAAATCATACATTGCGCCGATATATTTGTTTTTAATCATCAACGAACACCACTAACCACTCGGTGAGTGTCACAGTTTTGAAAACGAACGTTAAGGTTTGTTGTAAGCACATGTTTGTGCATGCCCATAGACAGCCACTCTGAAGCGCTCAGAGGCGATTCTAAAAGAGTCAAAAAGTCGAGACAGGACCCATCGACAACATTTCTGTGTCCACCACTCTAGTTCATCCAAAACTAACTAGAAAATAGACTCAAAGTGCTAAATATTTAATATTTAATAATTATCCTTTAAGGTCTGGTCTATGGTTGTTTTCAATCACAAATATGTACACACTGAGTAAATGAGACATCCATTGCATTAGTTATACTGTCCATTGACAGAGCCGGCCAGTGATTTATCACTGCAGACCGTGTGATCTAGTATCAGGGGAATTATTTGTCAGAACATGCATCCCACTCACACAACCACCACAAGAACGACTGTGCAACATCTCCAGCAATTATGAAATCATATTTGACCTCTGAGTCAAATACTTTATGTTCTAGTTTCATTTGCATGTAAGTCATAGTTTGAGTAAGTAAGCTCAGCCAATGGTGTGAGTTTGGGGGCGGAGTTATCTGTTTGTCTGACCAATTTGGAATGTTCGGAATTCCTGCTTGAAAGCTATTTTTGGAATTAGTGCCACAGTAATGACACACTCAAACACACCATTCAAAAGTGTGAGATTTTTTAAATTACATTCTAAAATATAAAATGGGGGCGAGTTTGGTTATAGAATGCAGTCGTCATGTGACCTATGTGAGCATCGGATGTGGTGAAATGATATCATGTGACTCTTGTCTTGGGTAACAGATGAGTCACTGCTGTGGAGTCTTTCATCTATTCCACATCAAGTGCTGCATTTCCAATTTACTCTGAAGTATTGCAATTTAGGGGGATTTGAGCTAATGAGTCCTCTATCAGAGACTCATTTCTTCCATCTGAACCCCTGGAACCGCATTTGTCCACATAAGAGAGGTAAACTTGAACTAGTGTGGACTGAAAGTCAACCCAGATGGTTATTAACAAGTTAAAAGTAGTTTACTCTAACTCTAGACTAGAGATGTTTGTGACACTTTACAATAAGGTTACATTAGCAGAATTAGTTAACATGGAATGACAAAGTAAAATACTTCTAAAACATTTAATAATGTTATTTTCAACATTATTAAAATCAAAATGTAATCTTATTTAATGGACCTGAGTTAGGCTACATGAGCTAACAATGAACAGTTGTATTTAGTTAACAGTCTATATTAGTTACATTAACTAACTAACTGTGAAAAATAATCGTATTTAATGGACCCGAACTAACAATGAACAGTTGTATTTTTATTAACTAACTTCAACAGAGATTAATAAATACTGCAGCAAATATATTGCTCATTGTTAGTTAATGTTAATTAACCCATTAACTAATGTAAACTTTATTGTTATATGTTATCAAGATTATAAAGTTGAAGAGAGGTGTGCTATTACTTTTCTAATTGATTAGACATAATAAAAGCCCCCCCCCCCCCCAATCTAGAAATGTCAAAAATACTATTTTGCTAGAACTAGAAGCCAGCTTATGACTACACCGATCTCACAAGCAACATGCTAACACACCCAAATGCAACGTGCAAATGCAAAAAAATCTAGCTTGTATAAAACTAGTAAAAGGAAAAAGGTATTTTAAGGTCAATGCAAATTGGTAGATAAAAAAATCTTCAATTTCCTCTGGATGTTCAGTTATCGACCAATTTCGCAGATCTGAGAGTCAGCTCACAGCGAGCCAAAGTATAATCAGCCCCTCGCCCATCTGTAGCGGTGTGTGTGAGTGTGTGTACGGTTATCAAACCTTCCCATCTCTCCCCGGGACACTGCAGTATCTTCACAGAGCAGTCTTCTCGTCCGGCGAGCACAGGAGTGGGCCGTGAGCAGATTGTGTCCCGCTGGCCTGTGTTCTGGGGTCAGGCCGTGCCTCTCCTACCTGAGCGACCCTCACGCCTCACGGGACAAAGCCTCTCTGATCCCGCGGCGCAGTAATGCTAATACAGCTTCCTAGCGGGACAGAAACACAACTGGTTTGCTTAGTGGATTTATTCCAAATGTGCCACATGCTTTATTTAGTTATTAACAAACACAGGTGTGAATGAAAACACTGGGATATTGAAAGAACAGCTCACAACAAAAATTAAAAATCATATTGCTTTTAAATAATTCTGTCATTGATGTTGATTAAATTTATTAAGCACCAAAATAGTGTGAACAGACTGAAATTAAATGAGTACAAAAAAGAAAAACGAAAAATCTTTTTTTTTTGGCAAATTCTCTGATTAATTTTATATATTAATTTAATTACGCACCAAAAAAGTACCAAAATAGTCTTAAAAGACTGAAATTAAATAAAGTAGTTTGCCATTTTTTATTAATATTCCTTTTGAAAGAATAATGTCTTTAATGTATTATAATAATTGTATTAAGCACCAAAATATTCTGAATAGTTTACCACAAAAATAAAAAAAAATTATATATTTTTTGACAAATTGTGTCATTAGTTTGGTAGATTAATTTTATTACGCACCAAAAAAGTACTAAAATAGTCTGAATAGACTGAAATTAAACGCATAGTTAACCAAAAAACAATTAAATGAAAATGCATTATTTTTGACTGAAATTAAACAGATAGTTTACAACAAAAATGAAGAAAATTTCAAATTCTATCATTCATTTGATAGATTATTGTATGACAAAACAGAATTGGTACAACAAAAACATGTATGGCCTAAATTGAGTCATAGGTCAGTGTTTTTTTTTAGCATCCCCATTCTTTCATATGGTAAAAAATAACCCAAGACATTTACAAAATAGCTGTGTTTGACAGAAGAAAGTAAGTATGGGTTTAAAATTGCATTTGGGTGAATATCCCTTTAAAATCAAGTCCTGGCAAAACTTACCTTAAAAAGTGCATCCAAGTGCAGGCTTGTGCTGACGATACATTCACACTGTAAATCAGCAGAAAGACATCAGTCAGATATACAGAGGAATGAGGAGTTGGGCTGAGCTGAAAGAAGTGTATATTAGTGTATCAGACTTCAATGAACTGCCATGACTCCACATTATTCATTGTTCTAATGAGAGGAAAACACCTAAAGGCACGTTCATTTATGTGCCTGAGCCGTTTTCATCAGCAAAGCGGATCATTATTTTCATATTAAAGTCGACAGTCAACTAAAAGCAAGTGTGAATTGAAAACAACAACAACACTTCCTCTCCAAACGGGCAAATAACATCTCACAGGGGTCACATGGAGAGAAATCATCATGTACTTACTGCACCTCGAAGCTTCAGTGACGTTTTTTAACACATTAAATACAGCAAATGCACTAATTATTGAAACTTTAACTATGTAAAAAAGTGGAATACATCATAACATCACATTTACATGTTAACAATGGTAGTGTGCAATTTACTAGATGACGCTCACCAGGGGTTTTTAAAGGAATTTCTATAGCAAATTATATTATTGTAATCTGTCAAGTCTAAGCGCTTAGCTAAGGTTTCATCTTTCAATAGATTAATTTTTAAAGAGGAATTAATACTTTTATTCAGCTGGAACACATTAAAGTGACAGTAAAGACATTTATAATGTGACAAAATGTTCTATTTCAAACAAATGCTCTTCTTTTGAACTTTCTACTCATCAAAGTGCTGGTCCTGATGGAGAGTGTTAAAGCGGTGTTACTTCCTGAGGTGAATGTGATTTCTGTTCGCAATCATAGTTTCAGCATGAGAAAAGTCAGCTGTGAAAAGTGTATATATATATATATATATACTTTTAAAACTCCTCAGCCTTTTATTTTGGCTTCCTGTGGGGGCTGGAGCATTAAACTCAGCATGAAACAGAAGTTGCAGAAGTCTTTTCTTCCCTATTGTGATGTACTTTTGAGTGAATCATCTTCGGGAACAAGAAAAAATGTGGGCGGGGCTTGATTTTGGCTGTGGGGAATTGATTGGGTGGTTGTGGTTTGCTATTGGCTGATCTCATGTGAGTGACAGGTTTAGCCCCGCCCTCATTAAGAGATGATGTCACTGCAAGAGGGAGGGGAAGTTATTCTGATTTATTAAGAATGAACCTCATTGGCTCTCGCACATCAAGTGAACATGCTTGAGCTTCCACTTACCACAAACTGATGAATGTTTATATGTGAATAAAAGCTTAAATTAAATCTGTTCCTCATATAAAGCAATTGCGTCTCTCCAGAAAATTTGGACAAAACTGCTCAATTCATATGGATTTACGTTTACGATCTCTTTAAAGGGTACCTATTATGGATTTTTGAAAATTGCCCTTCATGTAGTGTGTAACATAGATCTAAGTGAACAAAAACATCCTGCAAAGTTTTAAATATGAAAGTTCACCGTATACAAAGTTATTGTCTCTCAAAAGTAAGAGTCGACTCTGAGTCGCTGATATGAATCGTTCGACGAACGATGCTTTTCCTTTGTCTAGTTGACGTCAACTTGACAAGTTATTTGAATAAGATACGCCCACTTATTGCGTTCGGAGACCAGTGTTGCCAGGTCCGTATATGCCTGCACTGTTTCCGCGGGTTGTTTGTGTAGTTCACGGGTTGACGCGATTGTTTTACCCACTGGAACATGATTGTTATTGGGGAAACACCCGGGAACGCTATTTGACTATTTTTGGCCGTGATTGGGTTAGTTTTGATGAGCAATTGGGCTGGTTTTGTTGTGCAGACCTGGCAACCCTGCCGGAGACGCCAGGGAAAACTAACATCGTGTAGAGACGCTGTTTTGAAGTGCGACGCAAAAGCAAACTTTTTTCATCTGCCCAGTGAGGAGCATTTGAAGACTAACGTTAAGTGGCTACAGTTCATATATACAACTATACCACAGAAGTATAGCCGAACTTTGTTCTGTGTTCATATATACAACTATACCACAGAAGTATTATAGCCCGAACCTTGTTGTGTTCGCGTCATTTTGAAGATGATTGCTTCACAAACCTAAATGCTATAAGTATGGATTTGCGAGCCGGCTGATACTGAAGGTTCAGTACCGAGTTTATTTGGATCAGCTTCCTTCTCCGAATCACAAACTGTAAGTATTATTAATATTAATTGTTGCTTTTATGTTTTATGTATCATGCTCAATAAGTATGTGTGTGTTGTGCACGCACAGCGCATAGGTCGTCAGTTGTATTGAAATATGTGAAGTGTTTTGTCGTTGTTAATGGAGTTGTCATAAAGAATATATATTTATAACGTTACCTCTTAGTACTGCATTATCAATATGTTTATGCGTTGGGCTAACGCAAACAAAGACTGAATGTGCTTTTACCACTAAACTTTGGGCTATGGTAGCTAACATATCACCTCAGATTAGCGTCACGCAAGGGCGGGGTTTGGAAAAATGACTCGCTAAACGATTCATATGGGAGTCGGTGAGCAAATCAGGTAAAAATAAATGCATATTATAAGACAACAAAAGTGTTTTTTGTCATGGCATGCTCATAAAACTGTTGTTGGGGACTTCTAGAACAATATTAGGAACATTTTAAATGCCATAATAGGTACCCTTTAAGAACTTTTTGAAGCGTCAAAGCTCTCAGATTTCATCAAAACGATCTTCATTTGTGTTCTGAAGATAAACGAAAGACTTACGGGTTTGGAACGACACAAGGGTGATTAATGACAGAATTTTACATTTTTGGGGTGATTAACTATTCCTTTAAACAGGTAATTACAAGTTTGATTGCCAACGTGAGAGTGTCACTGTGCACCTGCTGTGGCCAAAAAGACTTCAGGAAGTGACGTCAGTTATCAGAGCTCCCATTCAAACCTGTGAGTGATAGTTAGAAACCATCACTCTAAAAAATACTGGGTTGTTTTAACCAAAACTTTGGGTCAAATATAGACAAACCGAAACATTGGGTTAAAAATGTAATGTAAAAATCTAACACAATGGCTGGGTTTGTCCGTATTTGACCCAAAGTTGGGTTGAAACAACCCAGCAGTTTTTAGAGTGTATGTTGGACACGAGATCAGAATGACGTGCTGCCAAAGTTTCAACAATGTCGTTTGAGGAGAGGCGTCGTATTAGCCGTTCTCGCCGATTGTCTTAGCTGTGGAAGCGGCAGAAAAGGACATTGCTGATTTAATTTGTTTGGGGGGGAAACATGCCGTCTGCTCCAGGTGGCTATTTATAAGCCCAGGTCACAGGAGATCTCTTTTGGTTTCTAAATCTGTTTGGAACATATTTGTTTGTTCGTCTCTGTAATTTAAAAGCAAAAACACTTGACCTTGAATATAAGAGATATTCTTTTAAGTTGAATGCATAGGATGAAACAGAGCTCATGCTGAAAGCTCATAGACGCTCCTGACCTTTGTGCTCAGTTTACGGATGTGTGTGTCAGCAGGTAACAAAAAGAAACCGCTTTACCTTTGAGTCTTTGCTTCCTAGCGGGTTTATCTCTTCCCCTTTTGAGAGTCTCAGAGCTTTATTTGGCTCATGGAGTTCAATTTGAAATGTGGGAGTCGTCTTTCTTTTTTTGTCATGTTTTTGAGCCTCACAGAGAGAATCATAAGTGGCGATTTCATACAAAGCACAGAATAAAAGGTGTCTGCCACATTCAAAACTTGCTCTCGTTCACTTTCCTTGATTAAATAATTAGTGCTGTTCACTATTACTATCATCACCATTACTCATTTTCAGGGTTATCCAATATAATCCACACAGACGTACGAGTTTGTAAACACCACAAACATAAGTTCTGCTAATCAGCTGAAGTTCATACAGGCCAGCGCATTCGCATCTGTGGACGTGGTTTCTTAATCTGACGTGACGTTTATCCAACAGCCACGTCCTCTATTACTCATGCATGCAAATCTCGCTGATGAAGTCGTTTCAGTTATGTGTACATGTGTAGTCAGCTCTCACACAAATTACAGCAATTGACCAGCCAGCTGTGTTTTCATGCCACTTTCTATCGGAACACCTTTAATGCTTCTCTCTAAAAGCTGACGGCAACAAAATACAAATGCAGAACTCCAATATATTGTAATCTGTATTTAAAGGGACAATATGTAGGATTTTTCGCCACCAGGGGTCGCTAACCTCTTACAATAACAAAGGCGTATATTGATGACGTATATTAAGCGTAATTATGGATCTTGTCGTCAAGCTGACGGATCTTTTATTGATGAGTGAATACACTGATGTTTTTAACATGACTGTGGTGAAGCAGGAGCGATTGCTAGACGTACACCAGCGCCACACGCAACGCCAGTCCCCGCAGATATAAAGGAATAAGGACATTTCATTCCACCGAACTACACGCAAGTGCTGGATTAATACTCACACAGATCAGTTTATTAGACGAGTTAAACTTGACGTGACGCAGCGCTGTTTCACTATCACAGTAAACGCATTTGAGTGTGTTGAATGTTGTTAGTTGGGTTGTTTGTGGCTGTATGAGACTAAGTAAGCTAGATCAACATTAGAATAACATACAGATCATATTCTAACATTTCATCATGTTGAACTAACTAACATTGATTAGTTTTATGAATTAAATCGCAATTTTCTCACGATTTAAAAATAGTTGGAAACATTTGGGATATTGTAATCAACTAAACAAAATATATAACATTGGCCTAGTGGTTTTTGTATATTTTACTGCAAAAATCCTACATATTGTACCTTTAAACACATTTAAAATACCTTTACATGCTTACCTAATCATCTCTAAGGCATAATATAAACATTTGGTTTGATTGTGTTTTTGATGCATTGTATTCTAAAGGATTAATAATATGTAAACATTATAATGTATCATGACTCTGATTATTTTCGAGAACATACAGCTGACAATAAGGTGCTTTATTATATATATATATATATATATATATATATATATATATATATATATATATATATATATATATATATATCTACAAAGTTGACTGAACGTGTGATCCACAGCTGCCATGGCACCTCTCTTGTCTCTGATTCACACAGAATTAACTGACGGTGTTTACACCCAACCACCCGGTTAATTGATTAACCCAGAAGTTCTCTGAGCTGTATCGAGAGCTCAGCTTTCAAACACAAACACTCTCCTCCATCACATTAATATATAGACAACACAATCAGAAATCTATTAAGCTAAATTACGATATAAGCATTTTTGTTTTTGTTTTTTTCTTCAGATAAATGAGAGTTGTGGTTTGGTTGCAGTCAGTAACTAATGACTTTAAATATTGATTCTGAGCCTAAAACCTCTTAATGAGCTGCTGATTGCTGGTTTGATCCCTGCAGTCCAGCACAACCGTCAGATAACCATAACCAACTGCGCTTATCAGCATTGGCATTCGGGCCGCCGTACACCTCTATCTCCTCTGACATTTCTGAAGTGCTTTGCCCATTGTATCGAACGATAAGAATTACTGCCAATTACCTCAGGCATCTTCAGAATCTCCTATTTTCAACTTTATTAAGAACAACAACAATATCTCAAAAGATATTCCATGTACTTTTGATGATTAGGTTTGAGATTCTCATGTTGTAAAGATTAAGTTATTCTAAAAATGGGACAAAATAACAAGGCTGAGCACACAAACAAGGCCTCCATCTTAAAGTTCAGTAGATTTGTTTGGTTACAGCGCCCCATTAATTTCCATTTAATTCCATTTATCGTTATTTTATTTATAACAACAGTAGGTGGCGCTGCAACCTGAGGGCATTGCGGAAATGACAGTTTCAATGCAATATGAAAAAATAAATAATGCCGAGATTATAATGATAGTATCAATTCCTTTTTGACATCTTCACTAGAAAATTCGGTTTCTGGAAAATATTGTTGAATACAAAAAATTAATTGATGCAGTCTGTGAGGTTTCATCTAAAGATAATCTGCACCAATTTTGGTAAAGACAGGAACAACTTTGTGCAAACAGAAGCAAAAAAAAAAACCCCAGAAATGACGTATGGCCTTTAAAGCTGCAGTCCGTAGCAATTTCCCTTTTTGTCGCCATCTCTGTTCGAAATCTGTAATTGCAGTGATTCGCGGAATTATCATCTTGACGTGGGTTGTAAATCGGCATGAAACAGCGCGGATGAACACAGTGTTTTGAGGCGAGTGCTGCTGTCAATCACACGCGCTGTGTGGATACTGTCATTCAGAATCACAGATTCACTTTTTGAAAGCTTGACCAACATACGAATTTTCACTGGAAAATGTCTTCTGAACAAGTAAGTAACATCCATTTTTGTTCTGATCAACTAATGGGGGAAAAAGCATTCGACATGACAAGCGATCGTTAGATTTAATCAGAACGATTTACAGCAACCGTGCAAATGCATAGCCTACTTAAATTTGTTCTCAAATTGTTCATGTTAACAACATGAGCATTGCGTGACTAACGTTATTTAATGTGTTTTATGATTACCTGTGTAGTTCAGAATTCATATTCTCCATAATAGCTAAACGAGAAAGGCACAACAAAGGAAACTCCATAACTGTGTGAATTAAGAAAACGTTACACGATTGAACTATTGAAATGTCTTACTTGTTCAGCAGAAAAAGCTGTCTCTTCTTCCGTTTCGAACCCCTTCGGGAGTTCACGCGCCTTTCAAAAGCCCCACCGATGTGTATCCTTGTGTCCGCATGAGACAGTTTCTTTCTCTTTCCACCTTAAATCCGAAGTACAAAGTCTTTTGGGTTTTATAACTGGTTAATCTCCAGTTGACACTGATGATTGTTGTTTGGATCTTTCTGGATCCGCCATGAGTTTAATCATGTAAAGTGCTGCGAGAAAAGCCTATCTCTACATCTCCTCACGCGCAGTAGCCGGCTAGCCGAAACTCCTTCTTTATGTGTACGGATGTGACGTAATGACGCAAAGACATGCTCGAATTTCCCACGAAAACCCACCAGTACCACTGGAATTAAAATCATTATTACAAGCTAACCGTTTTGAATCTAGCTATGGCAAGCAGATAGTTTTGAACACTGGCTGAAGATGTTTTTTTTTAAATAATTAATTTGGATTATTTTTAACTTAAAAATGTTACGGACAGCAGCTTTAAAATGTTTTGAAAAATGTTTATGTATTTTAGCCAATTGGTGTTGTGTTTCTGTCAATATATCAAAGATACGAGTTGCAAAGATAAAACTACTTCTGGTTTGATGTCCTCTCAGCTACATTTGATGATGCATGACACGTGAAACATTTGACTTATTTGATGTCTCAACATCACCTGATCCAAATTTGAAAGATCCAAAGACGCTGAGAACAAGAAAAACACTTTTCAATGAAATTTACTGCCTTAGAAAAGGGGCATTATACTTTACATGACCCAACTTGGCCCTTAAATATACACTTTCATAACCTCTCATTTGATAAAGTGACCACCAACCCCAATCTGACCTCTGTAACCGTTCATTTTCCAGAGTGAGCTATCATTGTAAGCTTGTAAACTTGGAGGCCGCTGAACTACAGCCAGTTGAAATGTCTAATTTTCGCTGTCATCAGCAACCAGTAAATATCGCTAAATTGCGCAAATTAGAAGCACAATCAAAGCACTGGAATGCATTTGGTGCCAAACATCCAGCAGATTAAGTGCTTTATAAAACTCAGTAGGTGTTTGTAAAGGAGCGTTCCGAGTCGCTGGAGATATACTGCTGGTTCTTCACATCCTCAGGCGAGTCAATGAATTCTGTGTTGTATATTGATTCTCTGGTCTCAAACTTCACGTCAGCATGGCCTGTAGGAATGTAGCCAACCGCGCTGAACACACAACTCATTGTCTTTTTACTGAGTCCACAGACACATTCACACTGTTGCTGCAGATATATCCATAATGATGCGAGAAAGTGCTACGACCACAAAACTGAACATTAAAGTTATATCACAAAAATCCTTTGATGTTCTCTAACAATCAATCAATTGATCAATTCAAACAAGTGAATTCAATAATTCACTAAAACTAAACAGAAAATAACGGCGCATTCAGAAATGATCATGGTTATAAGTACTATGAGCTCATTTGACCAGCAACATTATATATAATTACATTTACATGGTTGATAAATCATTCCTATGCAGTTGCTAATGAGTTTTGATTGTTGTTAGCATGTTACTAAATGGTTTTCAGGGCAGCTTCTATCAACATCCAAATGAAAAAGATCAATTTTAAAACTTTTAGCACAAATTTCCTCAACAAGCTGCATGATTTGAGACTGTCTGTAGCACAAATGATCTTCATTGAAGTACTACCTTAGCAAACTGTGACTGTTTTGGGACTAACATTTTAAGTGAACTTCAAGGAAAAATAAAATGCTACAAAAGTGCATAAATGGGTCCTTTAAAATGACAAATCACAGCAGAAATATAGTCATGACACTGCACTGATCCAAGAGATAAAAGATGTTCCTTAAACGAAATCACAGTCAAAGAGCTTTTTCCTGTTTTGACAACCATTTTTAGCTCATGGCATTAAAACAAGACGCATCAGACACTTCATGAAGATGTACATGGGAATATCTCTTGTTTGTGAGTGGGAGGAGTCAACATGCCAATCAGTCAAATGGGGCGGGGCCTAGTGTTGTTCTCACAGAGATATGAGACACGTCAACAATCCAAGGTTACCGTCTGGTCACTGGGTCCCACGAGAAAGATGGGAGTGGGTCGTATTTTGCTGGAGTGTCTGAAAGAATTGCTCTTTATCTACACGGCTGCACAAGATGATTGTGAAATGTGCGTGGGTGTTTGTTTCATGAGGAATGTGTTTCTAGCGCTTCTCAACTGGTGGGATGCACCTCAAATATTGGTTTCAGGATTGTTCTGTTCAGGTCTGTAAGAATGCGAAATAATGAAAATTATTAGGTAAATTAAAAATAAATTATTTAAATGTACAATTAATGAAATAGTCATTTTAAATGCATCTTGAAGGGCACTACATTCTGTACAGTATTGCATGGTAAAAATCTATGAAGTGAAGTAAAGTATGAGTCTCCATGTGCTGTCCAGGTGTAAAATCGAGGTACTGAAAAAACCCCAGCTGAGAAACACTACTTCAAACATTTAAACTCACACACATTTCATGTGCAAGGCATATGTGAGCCTATACTGATGTGCATTACTGGTGTGTAGTGTTAATGCATGCAGCTCAGGTTTTATACATCAGGCGCTTTCATGATGGAGGATGTTTTTCTCACTCTTTCTTTCGTACCTGCACTGGAACAGAGGCGATGCATTAAAAATGTGCAGCGGGGCAGGCTGTTTGTTCAAACAATCACACCATCCCCGAAACCACACTGAGCTCCCGTTGTTTTAGGCACGAAGGACGCGTCTACCCCCCTCTGAGACTTGCGGCGTTTTATGCAAAATTGGAATAATTGCATGAAGCAACAATGGATCTGAGCAACAGATGGCCGTGTTTGTAAATGTTTGTGCAACGAGCATGTGTGCAGCATTTGTTTGGACTTTAAAAGGATAGCTTTGCCCAAACATTATAATTCTGTCAGCATTTGCTCACCTTCATGTCGCTCCAAACCCGTATAATTTGCTTTTTTTCCCTGTGAAACACAAAATCTGTAAATCGTGGAATGCAAAGTCTGATTATTGGATTGTTGTTAATAATGATTTAAAGTGAACCTATTATGATTCCTATTATAACTCTCTTTAGTGTGTAATGTTGCTGTTTGAGCATGAAAAAGTCCCTCCAGCGGGAGTTATTCTCTATATCAGTGTTTCTGAACTCCCTGAAACGCCTCCATGTAATCTTGAGTTTCTTCCGAATGAACGAACACGTCACAATACTCCTCATTTAAATAGTTAATACGCAAATAAAAGGGGCGGGGCCTGGTTGAGTTGAAACTGGTGGTTATGGTAAGGGGCGGGACATTTCCCAAACACTGACCAATCACAACACACTGCTCCAGCCGACCAATCAGAGCACAGTGAGCTTTTCAGAAGGAGGGGCTTCATAGAGACAGGAAGTAAACGAGCGTTACTGACAGACTGGGAAGAGAGGAGCGCAACAATGGAGAATATGAGGAAAATAATCAACATTCAAGCCTGAAAACCTGTTCTAGTAGA
This sequence comes from Chrosomus eos, assembly GCA_036326025.1. Classification (NCBI taxonomy): domain Eukaryota; kingdom Metazoa; phylum Chordata; class Actinopteri; order Cypriniformes; family Leuciscidae; genus Chrosomus; species Chrosomus eos. Next base: position 3,682,109 of record CM070822.1, on the reverse strand, counting down.
GCCCCAAAACAACAACAAGAATTTGAAAATGGGCATAATAGGTCGTCTTTTAATTTAGATTGGATCCTTAAAGGGCCTATATGCGTTTTTCTGAAATTTAAACTCGCGACTGACACCTGTGGCCAAAAAACAGAACTGCTCTTCCTTTCTGCTCGCTCTCGCAGCCAGGGTTGCCAGGTCTGCACAACAAAACCAGCCCAATTGCTCATCAAAACGAATCCAATCGCGGCCAAAAATAGTCAAATAGCGTTCCCTGGTGTTTCCCTGATAACAATCATGTTCCAGTGAGTAAAACAATCGCGTCAACCTGTGCACTACACAAACAACCCGGGAAACAGTGCAGGCATACGGACCTGGCAACACTGCTCGCAGCGCTCGTACGTGCGTGCACACTTCACAAGTCATCTGCTGCCTGCAAGGAGGTCAACATTATGTTTACAGAGGTAAGAACAGTCAAATACATATATTGTTTGAGATAAGTTTGCGAGTGTAGGCTACTTGCTGACTAGCGGTGGTGGCAGAGTGATCTGAAACGTTTAACATGAACGCGCTTGACGTCACATTCGCAGACAGCGCGGGAAAAATCCGACCCGACAGAAAATAGGAAAAATAGGATACAGGGTTATAGGTGCACCCACTGTGAGCGGACAAGGTGTCAGTATACTCAACAGGAGATGTTTGAGTCATAAATGGTCAAATAAAAAGGCTATTGTTACGTTTATTTTGGGGAAAAAGTTCCATATAGTCCCTTTAAGGTCCCTTTTAAAATAAATTATGGAATTAAAAATAAATAAATAAATAATGATGTGCAGAGATTAATAAATACTTTAATACTATAAGAATTGACTATAAGAATAGTCAATTTTGATTTCAAGGTGACAGCATACGTTCCTATTTCACATTAATTGCATGGAAAAAAGGCAGAACATTCTGCCAAACATCTTCTTTTGTGCTCAAAAGGAGAAAGAAAATCATGATGGTGAGTAAATGATGACAGACTGAATTGTCCCTTTAAGTGAGCATGAGTCCTGTCTCTAGTGCAGTTTTGGACTATACAGAACGAGTCTGAATGCATTCAAGTTCTGCTGATGTATTTGTGTGTATTTTAAAATCTGACCCAGATCTTCCAGAATCAGCTAAAAAAGTTCTCATATTCCTCTTGTGAAGGAGACGCTGAGCTCATCCGTTGCTTCCAGCTCTCTGTTCCCCGCAATACAGCGCCTCCCTCTCTTCTCTATACAAATGAAGTCAGCTATAGGAAAATAACACACATACACACACGAGATCTCTTTAATATTGCAATTGTTTTGTTTTTTTCTAGACAGAAATGAGATTTTAAAAAGTAACCAAATAGAAAAATAGTGGTATCCTCAGTTTCAGAAAATATCTAAAATTGTGTTTAAATTTAGTAAGACACTAAAATCATCAATTATAGTCAGAGAACTCAATATAACATCAATCATTTCTCATCAAATTAAGTTGAGTTGACTAAAACTAATTCAAAATTATAAAAAAATACTGTAATAGTAGCTATTGAGCTCTACTCACTCATACTGTATAATGACAAATATTTACTTATTTGAGTGTATTTTTATCTCTCCGGAGGAATTTAAATGAAACACAATTGAGTCTCCTGAGCAATAAAAGAGCAACATCTGAGCAATAAAATATTCCTCTGCGCATTGCACTCGAGTTCAGAAGGTTAAAAGAGAAATGTGACCTCAAACAAATTCATATTCAGTAGATGCGTAACACCACAATGAGTTCATCTCCTCTTAATCACATGAACAACATGCATCTCTTAGATAGTTGAGGGTTTGCATGGGCTACCAAAACCAGACTCTATAATAAATCTCTCGTCCCTTACAGAAGTATGTGGTTTACACATCATCTGTGTGTTTGGTTTATTGTCTGCTTGCACGTTCCATCCATGCAAACTGTGAAACTGTAAATATTATGAGCAAGTGAGTATTTGTGAGAGGAGGAACACCATGTAAGGACACATCCACCACAGTGGGGTCATATCTCCACCGTTGAACATTCACACACACTCGCAGCAGTGTGTAAACAATCACAGACAAGATCAGAGGAGAAAAACACTCTTTGCCTTGCGCTCAAGACCTCAGAAATGGGTTTGGCTGGGGGTAAATGGTGACCGTAGTGAAAGAGTCTGAGGTGTCACTTCAGACTCAAACACTCATTTATCACATTCAAAAGTTGGTTTTCGTTCTTACGGGCCTCTCAGAACACACACACTGATTTTTATTTTCCCTCTTCTGCTCGACTAATGCGTTCAGTCTGCTGCATATTAGCATTAAGCCGAGGCATATGTGGTTGAGGTGGAAGAGGTTTCGGTTTCAATCACTGAATGCTAACACTGTAAATCTCTGATAAAGCACCGTGAATGATATAATCAGTCTGGGTTTGTGTGTCTCTTTATGTGTTTTTACCCTACACGCTAGAATACAAATTAAACCAAACCACAATCTTTTTGCCGTGATTCCTGTTTCTGATGTGACAAAGCGACTTCTATGAATCTGAGGATCTTGATTCAGGATTGTGGGTAATTTCACCAATATTCTGCCATTAAACACAGTTTAAAAGGGCTATATGTTAAGTATTTTCATGTATTAATCGCTTTTTGTATTGTCAATGTGTGAACAGCTTGAAACGAAACTTAAAAAAGGAGACCTTTCCCGACTTCAAGGTGTTTACTGCAACTGTGTGTTTGCAACTTTTTACTTCCGGTGTCGTTAATAACGGTTTCTGAATTCTACATATAACCCCTTTAAAGGATAATTCCGCTATTTAGCACTTTGAGTCTATTTTCTAGCTTGTTTTGGATGAACTAGAGTGGTAAGGTAGGTAAGGTAAAAATTTATTTATATAGCACCATTTATACAGACAAGCTGACCAATGTGCTTTACAGAGCAATATAATCTCACACAACAGACAGAACAAGAAACAATGAAATACACATTACACATTATTAAAAGCAATAGAATAAAAGTGTGTTTTCAAGCGTGACTTGAAAACTGACAAGTCAGGTGCAGAACGAATCTGAATAGGCAAGCTATTCCACAATGTCGGGCCTGCAATGGCAAAGGCACGATGACCTCTGTGTTTTAACCTGTACCGTGGTATGACTAAGAGTTTCTGTGTACCTGACCTAAGATCTCTGGAGGGACTATATTGCTCTAAGAGCTCAGATAAATAGAGGGGAGCTAGGTTGTTTAGGCACTTATAGACAAATAAAAGAATTTTAAAATCTACCCTAAAACGAACCGGCAGCCAGTGAAGGGATGCTAGAATCGGGGTAATATGTTCCCATTTGCGAGTGCCTTTTAAGAGTCTCGCTGCTGCATTTTGGACTATTTGAAGACGTGATAGAGTAGTTGAATTAATTCCATAATATAAAGAATTACAATAGTCCAGTCTAGATGACAGAAAAGCATGCATC
>CM070822.1:3646149-3673649 GCA_036326025.1 Chrosomus eos | reverse complement strand
TGGATGGACGGTGGATGGATGGTTGGGTAGATGATTGGATGGATGGATGGATGGATGGATGGACAGGTGGATGGATGGTTGGGTAGATGATTGGATGGATGGATGGACAGATGGTTGGAGGAATGGATGGATGGACGGACGGACGAGTGGATGGTTGGTTGGGGGAATGGATGGACGGATGGATGGATGGATGGATGGATGAGTGGATGGATGGAGGATGGATGGGTGTTTATTATTTTACATCAATCACGAGTCTAACACTGATTATGTGGGGTTTGATCATTAGGGGCTGATCTCTCAGAGAACAGAAGAACACTGAGGTTTTCTCTCACACCCACACACATCGACTCAAGGCTTGACTGATGGATTGTGGGAAGGTTCTCACCACTTCCTCTCTGATCACGCCCCATTACGACCTCGCCCTCTCTTACCCCTCTATCCCTCGCTTATCTCGCTTCTCCAGGGAAAGCCTGTTTTGTCCGTTCAGGTGGCATTATTCTGGACACACAAGTATGATGACAGTTCATTAGACATGTGAGGCACAGATCGCATCTTCAGCAGAGTCATGACGTCTCTAGGGTTTTAATTAGCTGTCACACTTAGTTTATAGTGCAATCATTGTAGTGCAAAGCTACACGTGTGAAATATAGATCTGTGCCTCATGGATGGACTGAATCTCATTGAGTGGCTGAAGTTTCATTGGAGGGATGTAAAGTGATTGATTGCCATTATAAATGGAAACTTCCGACTGTAAAACCTGATTAAATGCAGTCTCTACTGAGCACTGGTCTATATGAACATCTATAAACTAAATGGTAAAATGTTCGGTTTACTGTCACCCATGACCTTAGATCGGCATTTCTGGTTTTAAATTCCAGTTCACTTCCTGAATTTGGTCCCACTTTATTTTAAGTGGCTTTAAGTACTATGTACTTACATCGACAAATAAGTACAATGTGTATGTGTTAATGTTTTTGTATTGTATTGATTATTTTGTATTGTATTTTGTATGTTTGTATTGAAAACACTTTTGCTGCTATTGAGGTGTGATAAGGGTAAGGTTGGGTCAGGTGTGTGTGGTATGGGTAGTTTAAGGTTGGGTTAAGGTGTAAGGGAAGGGTTAACAGTGTAATCACAAATGTAATAAATTAATTACAGCTGTAATTACATGCCGGTATTTTTTAAATATAAGTACAATGTAAAAACATGTATGTACACAATACGTCCATTATATAAAATTATTAATTTCAATGTAAGTACAGTACTTAAAGCCACTTAATATAAAGTGGGACCCTGAATTTAAATTAAGGTTCCCAAAATCAAATTTAAATGCAAGGAAGAATTTAAACAACCGAAATTCAAAGAAATTCATGCTAATTTTTTACAAAAAATGCAATGTTTGACAGGCCTTACAGACGGACTAGATAGATAGATATTAGATAGATAGATAGATAGATAGATAGATAGATAGATAGATAGATAGATAGATAGATAGATAGATAGATAGATAGATAGATAGATAGATAGATAGATAGATATGATCAATTATGAAATTAATGTGTTTTTTTAATAAAATGTTAAAATGTGAATTTATATGTATATAATAAAAATACATTTAATTTGTAAGCACTTTTCTAAGTACTCAAAGACACTTTACAGAAAATCGTAACACAGAAGAAACATCATAGAAAGTAAGAATCAATAAAAAAAACAATCAGGATTAATTTAAACATTAAAAGCAATTTTAAAAAGATGTGTTTTTGTCAAGGTTTTGAATTTTGGAAGGTCAGTGCAGTCACGGATTCTTTGGGGTAAAGATATATATATATATATATATTTTGTTTGTGTTTTTAAAGTCTGGAATAGAGGATTGTATATCCTGTACCAGAAGTATTTTCAATAAATTTCAATAAATTAGTCACATCAGCTCAAATGACTGGACTCACAGATATAAATAGTCTGTTGGGTCAAAGGATGTCAGAGTTCATATTGCAGACGATCCCTAACAGATGGTCTGTGCCCGGAGCGGGTCGTTTATTGGGATGAATCCCGCGATCCCGCCTCATCTCGAGGAGCTTGACAGTAACAGTCTGATCTTAATCAATGGTCATTGATTTCCCACTTATCTCGGCCACAGATGGGTCGATGCATCGGCCGGTCCCGGAGCAGAGCGCTGTAATGAGACCGGCTCGGGAATTACGCGTCACTTCAGAGTCCGTGCCATTGAACTCTGCTCCCATTTCATTCCCAATAGAGGGACGGCTGATTAAATGTTTTCATCTTTGTTCGAGTGAAGCGCAAGATATTGATAACAAGCTCAAGACATGCTCAGGGCTCGACAGCGATGGATTCTGATTTAGTGTCACATGATGGAAATTATGTAAGGAAGTCATGTGAGATGGAGCCGTAAGATGTTATTCCACGTTAATACCTCAATTTTTCTAGGAAAGGCTTATTTAAAAGTTGTCTAGCTCAAAGCTGAGCTTTTTTATATAGCATAACATTAATAAATAACAGGCTTCCTAATGCTTTTATGTCCACAAACCACCAGGAGAAACAGCAGATTGTAGAAATGTTATTTAATATTGAACGCTGTATATCTCCCCGGAGGAGCTTCGTCGTCTGGTTTCTACGGCACGGCTAAATCTCATCATCACCATTATGTTTCTCCATCTGGAGATGGTCCAACACAAACAAGTGAATGAAAAAAGCATAAATTATTAAACTGACATCATTTCTTTTCCTGTTAAAGAATCAATACTCTAGCTCCATGGTTACCTACTATTTATAGCTTGAGGACCTGCATTATAAAACTCTGCTTTACGCCTATTTCACACTTTCTATCTAGTTTGAGATCGTTGCTATATGCGCTTCTTTCAATCTATGCTGTTTCCATGGTTAAATAAATGCAAAAATAGCAAGTTCCTAGCATGCAGTACATTTACAGTAGATAGGTCTGATGAATATAATATTGAGCGTACTATTTTTAAAAGATTGCTGGGTTTTCCAACTATGGACAAACTCAAACATTGGATTAAAAATTTAATTTAAAAAAATTTAACCCAATGGCTGGGTTTGTCCATATTTGACCCACAATTGGGTTAAAACAGCCCAGCATTTTTTAGCATTAACCACAATATCACAGTGAACTGATCATGCAAGCAACACTTCCAGCATGAACATTTTCTGGCACTTCTTTTTTTACTTGATCAGTTTAAAGGTCAACGTCACTTACCACCATGATTGTTTAAAAAAAAATCATTTTAACTAACAAAAGGCAGCTACGTAATGACATCATCCTCCAGGAAGTGACATCATTTAAAGAGAAAACTGCATAAATTAATATTAGCAATGAATTTGATCAATAGCTTGTTTGCATATGACGTCACGTCACTGCGTTGCTAATGGCGCAAAATGCAGATGGAGGACAGTGATTTCGTTAGCCTCATTGTCACGTTTTGATGTGTTTAGTTCTGTTTTGTGATCTTGTTTTCCCCTGTCTTTTGTGATTTTTGGTTTAGTCCTGTTAGTTTTCCCGCTCCTCGTTTGTGTTCAGTTTCTTCACCTGTTTTCAGTTAATTATCTCGTTTGGTTCAGTTCATTTAAGCCCTGTGTTTTCCCTCAGTGTTTGTTGGTCGTCGTCCTCGTATGGTTGTGTATTCTGAAGTCCTGGAGTTTTGTTCTTTTGTTTGTTTTTGGAAGTTTAATTTTGTGAATAAATCTTCTAAACTGCAGTTTCCGTGTCCTCGTCTTCGGCTACCTGCACAGCAACCCTGACACTCATAGCATAATTGCCTAAGTGTTTTTTCTTGTTTTCCAAAGACATTGAAATATGACTTAGGCAATTATGCTAGGAGGCTAACGATTTGCTATATTTAGGAAGCACTATAACAAACTCAAAATGCCTATGTTTTGCGTCGTTTATGGTTGCTTAAATGGATCAAACCAAGAAACCACAAGGAGTTTTTATCGTGTACCAAAAGTTGTTGTTCATAAGGGGAAAAATGCAAGAAATTGACATAAAAACTGCGGAAAAAAATGTCATGCAAACCTACATCTGCGGTCGGGAGAAGCCGAATGGGAAAATGCCTGTGTGTGCAGTGATCACTTCATCAAAGGTGAGTTAATACAACTTATGTGGCTGTTTGTTTAACGTACCAGTTTCCCAACTTTGTAAAGTCAAAGTATGTCTGTAAGACGAGGTAGTTGCCTCGATGGCAAATCTTTCAATTCAGCTGAAAAATCGATCCTCTTCATAACGTAAGGATCACGTCCAACATATGTTTTGATTTTTTGTTTATATCTTTCTCTTGTAATAGCGTGTAAAGTAGTACAGTTGTCTCGCGAGTCGCCACTAACAGAGGGACGATGACCCAGCACACCGATGGTGACCCAGCACACCATCCATCAAGTCGAACCATGGAAGGTTCCTTCTCTGAGCTCCGCATTGTCCATTGTGCGTTTTAATCGCCTTGTACAATATTGCGCCCGCAGCTTTTTTATTTTTTTCCCGAGCTTGAAGCGTTGCTCGCTGAAAGCTTAGAAAATTCAGCATCTATGTATTTTATAACATCCTTGTTTCTTCACACGCTGTCAAATTGACGTTGTACCCTTTCTTCTGCCCAAATGCTCAGAAGAGCTTTGGTATCTTCGACAGACCAGTACAGGCGATTCTCCATTTCCAGCAGCGATTATTTTGCGCGATATAAAAAAGTGAAATGTGCATCTTGCCGCAGACCATAACTTTCCTTAACACCGATCAACTCCGCCTTTTACCTCGAGCACGCCTCTAGCCCGAGCTGGCCCGCTTTGACCCAAGGTATTCGACGGGCCAGAAATCCTGCCGTTGGCCCCGAGTAAGCCCCGCTCAAGCCCCGGAAGTGACAGTGGAAACACGACTGGCCCTGGCATGCACTAGCACGGCTCGGCCCTGGCCCGGCAGTGGAAACGCGGATAATGTGGTCTAAGTCCAGGAATTATTGGACTACAGTTTCTAATGGGTACCTACAGTATAATCAAAGTCCTTGTAAAGATCAGTCAGTTCATACAACAGCCATCTTGGAAACACCCGAGGCACAAGGACAGCTCTGTACTTCACTACGGGAAGAATGAGACCGGTTTGTCAAGATCACGCTTAAACAACACTTCAAATCAGCTCAGATCAAGCAAAAAGACGGATGTTTGGGTGGATCCAGCGAATGTGCATTCAAGAGTAAACAGGTTTTAGTTGATGCAAGATTCTTTATGGAAAGGCAGTTGTGGATCTACAACCGTCTTAGGCCCCATTTACACTGCATGGTTCAAGTGACCCAATCCGATCTTTTCCTCTCATGTGGCACAGATCGGATATGACCGGTGAACGTGTAAGCAGGAAAAAAAACGCATGGATTCTGATTTTCTCAGATTGGATTCAGGCCTCACTCATATGTGGTAATAAATCGGATATGAATCGGATATGTGCATTTGCGTGTGCCATGTAAGCAGACAAATCAGATATTCCCCAGTAAATGCGAGTCATACGTCATTAATGGTTATCTTCGGGGTCTTTTTAACCCGCAAATGACTTTTGGTCAAATTAAAAAAAATGTTCTCTTTGTTCAAATGGTATGAAACTTTCTACAGCTCTCAACTCTTTCTAGATCTACAAAAAAAAAATTAAATTGGAACGATATCTGTTATTATGTTGGCGTGAAAAAAATAATCACACTTGTTGTCTTCGGGGTCCCTGGAGACCCCGCATAGTAAACATATAATATTCATCATCAAAATCAGAAACAACGCAGATCACATGGACAGAAATGAAATGGCACACTTCTAACGATGTAAAAAACATCCACTATGCAAAGTTATCATGCTCGCCACACACACACACACACACATATACACAACCACACATACACATACACACAGGAATACATATGTGTAAGGCTATAAAAAAAAAGTCTTATAATTTGTCAAATAAAATGCAGAACCACCACAAATATAAATTGGTGACACTGACACAACAAAAATACACACACACACACACACACACACACAAACACACACACACACACTCTCACACAGGAATACATTTGTACGGCTATAAAAAAGTCTTATGATTTGTCAAATAAAGTTCAGAACCACCACAAATATAAATTGGTGACACTGACACAACTAAAATGCACACACAAACACACACACACACAATCTTTAAATCTAATCTGATTTAATCTAAAATCTAAAGACTCCAACATATCTCTTTGTAACATCTTGTTCAGGTTTGATTCTAATCATAAAGTAACATTATTGATAAACGTTTTTCAATACAAAATATGCTAAACTTTGACAAAAAGTATATAATTCTTTTTTATAATTTTGATTTTAAAATATTTATATATGAATCCAACTCAATCCAACTGAATCCAACTTGTGAGAAGATGTATTTTGGTTAATCAAACAGCAAATAGCATATAATGGAGCATATAATGGAGCTCTATGGCCATCTAGTGGTTAAAGTGAATTTTTTTATTTTAAAACTGCATTTTCCAAAAAAAGGGCAAAAATCTTACATTAAATCATGTACAATTATCCATTTATCCCCATAAATAAAATCTGGGTCTTTTATAAAGTGAATTTTACATAAAATGCTGTTTTTGTAAAAAAAACTATTTATTTAAATATTTATTTATTTATTTTTAGAAATTTAAAAGATATCAAAAATCCTCCAAAAACTGCACACATGTTGAGTAAAAACATTAATAAACAGAGTAAAATTACATTTGTAAAAAAATATATATTATACTGTTACAAAATGCAATGTTATTGTCTGGGGTCCCTGGAGACCCCAAAGATAACAAGTGTATACCCTAAATGAAGATAATCAGAGGGTTAAAAAGTGACGTCAACTCAAGTGGACACCAACAACTGAGATCACATGATTTATTATAGGCGCGATAGAGGACGAAGGATACACACTAGAGCAATGAGGAGGTTTCGTGTCTTTTGAGTGTTTGGGGCGAAGAGACAGTCCAGGCAAAAATGCAGGGTTGTTACAGAAATAAATCTGTGTTAGAAGACATTTCACGAGATATGGGGAGGCACGGTTTTAAGCGCTCGTGGCTACAGAGCCACCGTAAGATAAAAAGCTTAAAAAACAAGCGAAAGCAAAACACTGGATAATTTTATTCGCAACTGAATCCATTGCATTTCGTGCTGTTTTACTTCCTTTTCCGGGTCAGAACGTCGTCATTTGGTAGTTTCAGCAGTGTATAGTGTAAATGCAAAAATCGGATACGGATATCAGAAAATCGGATTTGGGCATCAAGACCTGCAGTGTAAATGCAGCCTTATTGAATCGTAATCACTGTAAAAAAAAAAGAGCAGTTAAATTTACGGTAAAAAAACGGCAGCTGTGGTTGCCAGAAATTTACCGTAAAAATATGGTAGCAACATTTTAAATTTAGGTTGTACAGACGTAACTTAAATTTACCGTAAATAAAGTATTTCACTGATATAATGTTAATTTACCAACCTTTTGAAGTTCCAATATCTGTTTTTACCATTGTAATACACTGACAACCACCAATCACAGCAGTGATTATAGTCACATGATCAATCAAAGCAATCTTGTTTTTTACAAGAAAGTTAATACAAATATAAGTCTCATTCACAGAAACACTACACACCATTATTTCACTTCCAAAAACTGTAAATCTAACGGTATTTTACTGTAAATTTACATTACATGTATATGGTTAAATCTATCACAGATATTCACTGTAAACTTTCTGTTAACCAATTAACAGTTTTTCACCGTAGCATTTCTACAGTATTTTACCGTTAAAATTACGGTAATTTTGTACAGTGTACAACTTTAATTAATTTGTATACATGTAAAGCGTCAGCTCTCTGCGCAGTGTCTCCGCTGTGACTCGAGGGAACAGACTCAGTATCACTCAGGTTGTGGCTCATACACACTACATGAATAACCAGATGTTGTTACACCACACGGATCAAAGACAGGCTGAACAGAGAACGGGAAAAGCTTTGATTAAAAGGACCTCCAGTTAATAGCATGCATTTAAATTACATTGTAACCAGAATCTCTCCATTTACAGTCTAATGTCTTCAGCACAGATCTTACAAATGAAGGGACGTCGATTTACAGATGGATCTTTAAATGTGTGCTGGTCACGAATGGAGCAAACGCTGGTTTAATTTTCTGCTAAAATAAAATCCACAATGAATAAATGCATAAAATGAAAAATGTCTCAATTTAGGGGCAAATTAAGAACATTTTCTTAGCCTTTCCAAAAGGAAAGAAATGTTAAATGAACGACTGTGTGTTTTTACTCCGCTGTAAATGTGTTTTCCACATCTGTGTGTAAGTGAGCTGATGCTGGAGGTCTGGCCGGACTGAAGATAGTGTTTTCTGCAGGGAATAATACTGGTTTATCACCAGTCTGCAGCATAAAAACCATTTAAATGCTGATTATTGCCAATGTCTTGTGGTTGTAAATAGCTGTAAGTTATATAAACAGATAAACACTTTAGACAGTTTTTCCACAGTGAATTGAGATGTTAGCTTATTTTTAAGCAATATATACATATAATATATATATATATATATATATATATATATATATATATATATATATATAATGTCATGCAAGCATGTTTCTTAGATAACAATTTGATATTCTTAACACACAGTACACACAAATATTGCAAATAAATTGTGCATTTTCTACTGATACTTACTTTCCAGTATTGAATAAAATATGTATATTTTATTTGCTCATCCGCCTCCCATTTACTTTATGGCAATGCATTCTGGGATTGACTTATCCGTGCATTACATTTCACCCTACGTGCATCGTTTTAGTGTCTGTCTGACAACATATGTGCATCAGAAGTGAGTCTATGATGCATAAAAATGTTTAATACAGGTAAATTGGGGCAATTCTTGCCGTAGAGATGACTGGGAAAAAAAATGTCCCAATTATCCTACATTAACCCTAGTTTGATCAGGACAGTATGTTTGTGTCAGTCTCCAGATCTTAAACCTCATTTGACTTCATTCATATTCATGCAAAGATGCCCCACACCAGGTTTGACGTCATAGATCGCCATCATACGGCTTTTATGAAACTTTAATGGTGCTTTAATGATGCTTTTTCATCATTTTGGGAGCAAGGCAGCACACGCTTCCATTCACCTTCAACATAATGACAGCGTGTGTGTGTGTGTGTGTGTGTGTGTGTGTGTGTGTGTGTGTGTGTGTGTGTGTGTGTGTGTGTGTGTGTGTGTGTGTGTGTGTGTGTGTGTGTGTGTGTGAGCTTGAAAACTCAGGATAGAAACCAGCAAAAAGAGTGTTTAATTGTGCCAAATTAAGTCTAAATGACTCTCCAGATCGTAATGTTCTCTTTTCCACAGTATAATGTGCAGCGGTGGCCAGCAAAACGCAATGGAGATTACGAAAATGAGTGTGACCTAATCAAAACGGTGAGCGGTAACAAGCTGTGCTCCTCTACAGTTATTTGACCTGCTAAATTTGGTTTGGTTTATTTCACAGTTGTGGGTTAAACAGACAACTTAGTTTCAACACAGTTGAGCTGACAAACAACACGGTAAAAAATGATTGTGATTTTAACGGTAAAAGACTGCAAAACTGTTAATTGATTAACAGAAAGTTTCCTTACTATATACGGTAAATAACTGTAATAGATGTAATGATACATTTAAGGTAATTTTACTGTAAAATACCGTTAAATTTACAGTTTTTGAAAGTGAAAAAGAACAACTCATTGTATAATTTACAGTGAAAAACCGTAAATTTACATTCCCACAATTCCCTGCGTAACACTTCACATTTGATGTATTATTGTTTCTTCATAGTTTTCTTAGTTTTTTTCTGATCAGTTTTGTACATTAGGGTTTTATGTTACATTTAATGTTGTTAAATTAATGTTTATTGCCTTTTTTAAATTTCATGTGTGTTACCATGATGGTGTTTAATGTTTGTGTGAAGGACACTGTGCAGCTTTTGTATATTAATATTAACTTTCTTGAGGAAAAGCTGCTTGTGATGAGTTGGTTGAACAATGGTACAAAACAGATATACTTTAATAGGTTGGTAAAATAACATTATATCAGATAATGAAATGTGGTTTATTACTGTAAATTGTAAGTTAAGTCTGTAAAACCAATAAAGTTGCTACCGTATTTTTTGACGGTAAAGTTCTGGCAACCACGGCTGCTTTTTTACCGTAAAAATTACGTTTTATTTTTTACAGTGTTCCCCTTAAGTCATGTTGGCATTCTCTTTCTGTGAACAACCCTTCGATACTTTCTGGCAATTGATGTTTTTTTGCTTTGTACACGATTTGTAATGTTTTTAGTTCTACTAATTCTTTAAACTTTAGAGCCTTTAATTCAATAAAAATGGGAATGCACCCAATGAGCAACTCTCATGGAAATGAAGAGGATTTATGTCTTTATTTAGGCAAGTTTCCTCATGCTGCAACAGTTCTGGTCTGATCAGACACACAAATATTCCCCTGTTTCACAAGATAGGGGGAAAAACAGATCGGGAAAAACCAAAACACAGGCGGAAGAAGATCAGCTTACACAATCAAAGAGATGGATGTAGAAAACCCCCTGCTCAGCCGGTGAAAGCTTGTCTCTTTCATCACACAATCAATTCCCCGTGACAAGGCCCATTGGGGTTTAAATAGAGTTGTTCAACTTTGAGACAACTTAGGGCACGAAAGGATTTCTTGGGAATTGCATAGCACATCTGATCTACGGGGAAATGTCAGGCAATAAGAAAGTGTCATTTCACCTTAATGGACTGTAAATTAAGGCATTGGACTCTGGATCAAACCTTAAACTATGAATACATTAAGTCAATATCAATAGCGCCACTAATAATAAATGACACCATAATGAGTCGTACGGACCCGGAGCGGGACCTTGTTTGAGGCTTTAGTCAAAGGGGAAATTGTCTTATGAAACAGAAATACTCAGAAAAGGGAGTTTCATGCGAGCAATGTCGGCCACTAGTTTGAGGCATTTAATTTTTCCATTTACATGAGGGTCATAATGGGTGTGCGATTCCATTAGTCTTCCCTCAATTTAATTAGTTTGTGAGATGATGGCTTGTTTCCTGAAAGGATTGTGTTGTATGCCGGAATACAGATGAATCACGTTTGTACGGGACAAACGAGTAAACGTTTACGCCCAATGGATATGTTTACCAGTTTTAAAGAGACATTTTCTTTCGTGACATCTGTATTGTGTGATATTGCTGTTTGAGCATGAAAAAGGGTTGCAAAGTCTCTATATCAGTGTCAATAGCGTATGTGTCCATCCACACGTTTTTATCCGCATTAAGTGATATCGAATGAAAAATGCCTTATGGAAACAGTAAAATTACATTGAATTTCATGAATATCGACTCAAATGAAATGCGTTCGGTCTCATGGGATTTGATCTTGATGGATATACGGCTTATGCGATAAACGCGGATGGAAACGTTATTATTCCGCGATCCATTTTTTCTAGCAAAACTTTGTTCGCAAATGTTGGCTTGAATGTTGTGCAATTCGGTGAGAAAATGAATGGAAACACCTTAAAATGTCTCAAATCAATTCGATATACCACTTTGTTCGCAAAACAGCATGTGATGTCATTACGCACAGGTTTTTATCCGCTTTAAAGCCGTTGGATGGAAACACACTTTCACCAGCTTTATTCGCATGAGGTTTTTTACCGAACTTCAGATAATTCGATTGACAAGTGGATGGAAACTTGGCTAGTGTTTCTGAAACGCCTGCTTTAGTACAGCACAAAAGACATTGCATAATATGGCCTCTTTAAATAAATTTAAGTAAATTAATGACGGATCTCCAGAAAATAAAGTTTTTCACGTTGAAATGAAAACTGTCCTGGTCATATTGTGAATGATTTATCAGTGCACATTATTGTAAAGGAAAAAATGCTCGCAATCTGTCATCGAAGTGTTATTACTTGCTCTTTACAATCCAATCAATTCCCAATAATAATGTTTTTAAAAAAAATTGCATATCCTGTTTTTTATACATAAAAACTTACGCAAATAAAAAGGGTTGCCCTGTGATGGCGGATGTGTTTTTCCCGATATCAGACCTGGAAAGGCAGAGAATCATCCTTCAGATGAGCGAGAAACAACAGCATCAAAAGCCATGATCTCTTGAGAGAAAAACACCTCCTGTCACTTCCCATTACGAATGACATGCATTGTGCTCGCAACATCTGACAGGCTGCATTAAACCCAAACGCTAGCATCTCTTATTTAAGAGGATGACGAATGGTATTGGGATGGAAGACGTTGCGATGCGAAGCCATTTCCAGTGGTAGTGCATGCATTAAACTATAATGTTTTTTAAATTTGACATAAAGCTGAAATTGCAATCCATTCATTACGCTTCTTTAATGTGAAATATTTCCAAATGAAACTTTTATCCATCAGGAATTTATTGGATGATGAAAAATGGCCTGAATTTGAGTTTTCTGTGTATTGTGAAGCATGCAACCCTCCTGAAATGCTTTTAAAGAGGCTTCTTGACCTGGACATGACCAGAAATATGCATTAAGAAAATAAACGAGGTCAGTTTTGATTTAACGTTGACTTAAAGTACATTTAAGATACATTTTCAATATGAGAATCTGCTACTTTTTACATCACACCACCAAAAATATTTAGGCCTAAATTAAAGATACTTATTTGAATTGCATATTAACCCTTGTGCATCCTTATGGACATTTTTGTCCTTTTCAGTTTTGTTTTTTTGATAACTTTGGCTGTGTTAATGCTAACTGCATAAAATTTGCCACAGGTGTGTATTTTTATTGGAATTTTAATATTTCACCTTCATTTACTTTAAAAAATTTATTTTGCACTAGGTAAAAAAAATACACCCACTTAGCGCCTTTTGGACAAAAATGTCCCCATTGAAACCCATTAAAACTGCGATTTTTAATCCCAGTGCCATTCAACTATAAAATGATGCAATCTTTCTTAACAGGCTTTCGTTCTGTTGGCAAGGCTTCAAAATTTTAATTTTTACTATTTTTTATCAGATGGTGCCATTTTTTCAGGTTTGGCATATAAAGCAAATTATCACTTTATTGTTGTTTTCTGCTGTTTTCGGCTTATGCATACTATAGAGCCAATTAGATAAATTATGAAGCTATAATTGTGTGGGTGTGTTGGTATGGTTGTCAGAGTGTGGTTAGTATGTGTGTACTGAAATTTTTAGGTGTGTGTGTGTGAACATTTTGAAAGAAAGAAATTATATTGTACTGGAAAACACAAATCCCACCCCATGTAAATGAGTCATACCCTTGGCAGAGTCACAGACCCTGCATGTGAAAACTGAAAAGGTCAAAAAGTTACTGAAGTTACTTTTTTTCATTTAAACACATTTCTTATTACTTGCTTGCACTTTGTTTTTGTTTTTGTTTTTATTCAAAGGTAAAAGGTGAGCTTGATTTTGATGTAGAAGTTTAGAGGCCCCACAACACCTTGCATAAATCAAAAGTGATTATTTTTTATGTTTTCACCTCGAGAAAATGGTGATTTTTTTGTCTGGTAGATTTTAGTTGACACAAGTGCTCTCACAGCCAAACCTATAAAAATGTGATGCTTGAGGGCCTTGTCATTTCATTGTTTGCAAGATGAGACGTTTCACAGCAAGGGAAGCTCTGGATCTAGTGAACACATGTGAAAGTGAGGATGAAGAGTTGACTTCAGTTCTTGTTCAAAGTGATCTTGTACTTTTGCTTTATTTATAGAGCAAAATAAGGTATATTCTATCAAAAAAGTAAAAACTTTGGAGGATAATAGGAGTAATAAATCAATGATTTGACTTGGGCCTGAGTGACTTGGGCCTGAGTGGTATTTTTTTTTATTTTTTTTTTATCTGATACTGCATAAAAATATGAATGCATCAAAATTAATGTTGTTGTTAACCAGTGATATATCCAAGGCTGTAATATTTAAAGAAAAACCTGCTTAGCATTTAGTATATGGAATATTTGTATTATTATTATTATTATTATAATTTTTTATAAAAACAAAAGTGGCATTATGTAAAGAAACCAGCGTTTAAAGGGTTAAAATTCTGAAAATTAATGACTGTTTGGTAATTATGATTAGAGCTGATGCTAGTAAAAAATCTAAGTCAGTGAAAGTGGAAAAAAATATGAATCTATAATATTTTTATGACACTTTTTTGACATGGACATTTTTGTCCTTTATGGACCTGAGTGGTAATTTTTTTTATTTATCTGAGACTGCATAAGAAATATTAATGCATCAAAATTAATATTATTGTTAATCATTGACATATCCAAGGCTGTAATATTTAAAGAAAAAAAATTCTGCTTAGAATTTAGTATATAGAAAATTATTATTATTATTAAATTTTTTATAAACATCAACAGTGGCATTATGTAAAGAAACCGGCATTTAAAGGGTTAAAATTCTGAAAATAAATGAATGTTTGGTAATTATGATTAGAACTGATGCTAGTAAAAAATCTAAGTCAGTGAAAGTGGAAAAAAAGATTAATCTATAATATTTTTATGACACTTTTTTGACATGGACATTTTTGTCCTTTATGGGCCTGAGTGGTAGTTTTTTTTATTTATCTGATACTGCATAAAAAATATGATTGCATCAAAATTAATATTATTGTTAATCATTGACATATCCAAGGCTGTAATATTTAAAGAAAAAAAATTCTGCTTAGAATTTAGTATATAGATTGTTTCCAACTTTGAGACAACTTAGGGCACGAAAGGATTTTCTTGGATTGCATAGCACATCTGATCTACGGGGAAATGTTTCAGGCAAATAAGAAAGTGGCACTATCACCTTAATGGACGTAAATAATGGCCTTGGATCTGGATCAAACTTAAACTATGAATACATTAAGTCAATATCAATAGCGCCACTAATAATAAATTGACACCATACTGAGTCGTACGACCCGGAGCGGGACACTTGTTGAGGCTTTAGTCAAAGGGGAAATTGTCTTATGAAACAGAAATACACAGAAAGGGAATTTCATGCGAGCAATGTCGGCCACTAGTTTGAGCATTTAATTTTTTCCATTTACATGAGGGTCATAATGGGTGTGCGATTCCATTAGTCTTCCTCAATGTTAATTAGTTTGTGAGATGAGGCTTGTTTCCTGAAGGATTGTGTTGTATGCCGGAAATACAGAATGAATCACGTTTGGTACGGGAACACACGAGTAAACGTTTAAGGCGCCCCATGGATATGTTTACCAGTTTAAAGAGACATTTTCTTTTTCCGTGACATCTGTATTGTGTGATTATTCTGTTTTAAGCAGAAAAAGGGTTGCAAAGTCTCATATATCAGTGTCAATAGCGTATTGTCCATCCACACTTTTTAGATCCGCATTAAGTTGATATCGAATGAAAAATGCCTTATGAACAGTAAAATTACACTTGAATTTCATTAATATCGACTCAAATGAAATGCGTTCGTCTCATGGATTTGATCTTGATGGATTTACCGGGCTTATGCGATAAACGCGGATGGAAACGTATTATTCCGCGATCCATTTTTCTAGGCAAAACTTTGTTCGCAAATGTTGGCTTGAATGTTGTGCAATTATTCGGTGAGAAAATGAATGGAAACACCCTAAAATGTCTCAAATCAATTCGAAATACCACTTTGGTTTCGCAAACAGCATGTGATGTCTTACCACAGGTTTTTTATCCGCTTTAAAAAAGCCGTTGGATGGAAACAACACTTTCACCACTTTATTTCGCATGAGGTTTTTTAACCGAACTTCAGATAATTTCGATTGACAAGTGGATGGAAACTTGGCTAGTGTTTCTGAAACGCCCTCTTTAGTACAGCACAAAAGACATTGCATAATATGGCCTCTTTAAATAAATTTTAAGTAAAATTAATGACGGATCTCCAGAAAATAAAGTTTTTTCACGTGAAAAGAAAACTGTCCTGGTAATGATTGTGAATGATTTATCAGTGCACATTATTGTAAAGGAAAAAAGTGCTCGCAATCTGTCCATCGAAGTGTTATTTACGTGCTCCTTTAACCATCCAATCCTGTCACTTCCCATTACGAATGACATGCATTGTGCTCGCAACATCTGACAGGCTGCATTAAACCCAAACCGTAGCATCTCTTATTTAAGAGGATGACGAATGGTATTGGGATGGAAGACGTTGCGATGCGAAGCCATTTCCAGTGGTAGTGCATGCATTAAACTATAATGTTTTTTAAATTTGACATAAAGCTGAAATTGCAATCCATTCATTACGCTTCTTTAATGTGAAATATTTCCAAATGAAACTTTTATCCATCAGAATTTATTGGATGATGAAAAATGGCCTGAATTTGAGTTTTTCTGTGTATTGTGAAGCATGCAACCCTCCTGAAATGCTTTTAAAGAGGCTTCTTGACCTGGACATGACCAGAAATATGCATTAAGAAAATAAACGAGGTCAGTTTTGATTTAACGTTGACTTAAAGTACATTTAAGATACATTTTCAATATGAGAATCTGCTACTTTTTACATCACACCACCAAAAATATTTAGGCCTAAATTAAAGATACTTATTTGAATTGCATATTAACCCTTGTGCATCCTTATGGACATTTTTGTCCTTTTCAGTTTTGTTTTTTTGATAACTTTGGCTGTGTTAATGCTAACTGCATAAAATTTGCCACAGGTGTGTATTTTTATTGGAATTTTAATATTTCACCTTCATTTACTTTAAAAAATTTATTTTGCACTAGGTAAAAAAAATACACCCACTTAGCGCCTTTTGGACAAAAATGTCCCCATTGAAACCCATTAAAACTGCGATTTTTAATCCCAGTGCCATTCAACTATAAAATGATGCAATCTTTCTTAACAGGCTTTCGTTCTGTTGGCAAGGCTTCAAAATTTTAATTTTTACTATTTTTTATCAGATGGTGCCATTTTTTCAGGTTTGGCATATAAAGCAAATTATCACTTTATTGTTGTTTTCTGCTGTTTTCGGCTTATGCATACTATAGAGCCAATTAGATAAATTATGAAGCTATAATTGTGTGGGTGTGTTGGTATGGTTGTCAGAGTGTGGTTAGTATGTGTGTACTGAAATTTTTAGGTGTGTGTGTGTGAACATTTTGAAAGAAAGAAATTATATTGTACTGGAAAACACAAATCCCACCCCATGTAAATGAGTCATACCCTTGGCAGAGTCACAGACCCTGCATGTGAAAACTGAAAAGGTCAAAAAGTTACTGAAGTTACTTTTTTTCATTTAAACACATTTCTTATTACTTGCTTGCACTTTGTTTTTGTTTTTGTTTTTATTCAAAGGTAAAAGGTGAGCTTGATTTTGATGTAGAAGTTTAGAGGCCCCACAACACCTTGCATAAATCAAAAGTGATTATTTTTTATGTTTTCACCTCGAGAAAATGGTGATTTTTTGTCTGGTAGATTTTTAGTTGACACAAGTGCTCTCACAGCCAAACCTATAAAAATGTGATGCTTGAGGGCCTTGTCATTTCATTGTTTGCAAGATGAGACGTTTCACAGCAAGGGAAGCTCTGGATCTAGTGAACACATGTGAAAGTGAGGATGAAGAGTTGACTTCAGTTCTTGTTCAAAGTGATCTTGTACTTTTGCTTTATTTATAGAGCAAAATAAGGTATATTCTATCAAAAAAGTAAAAACTTTGGAGGATAATAGGAGTAATAAATCAATGATTTGACTTGGGCCTGAGTGACTTGGGCCTGAGTGGTATTTTTTTTTATATTTTTTTTTTATCTGATACTGCATAAAAATATGAATGCATCAAAATTAATGTTGTTGTTAACCAGTGATATATCCAAGGCTGTAATATTTAAAGAAAAACCTGCTTAGCATTTAGTATATGGAATATTTGTATTATTATTATTATTATTATAATTTTTTATAAAAACAAAAGTGGCATTATGTAAAGAAACCAGCGTTTAAAGGGTTAAAATTCTGAAAATTAATGACTGTTTGGTAATTATGATTAGAGCTGATGCTAGTAAAAAATCTAAGTCAGTGAAAGTGGAAAAAAATATGAATCTATAATATTTTTATGACACTTTTTTGACATGGACATTTTTGTCCTTTATGGACCTGAGTGGTAATTTTTTTTATTTATCTGAGACTGCATAAGAAATATTAATGCATCAAAATTAATATTATTGTTAATCATTGACATATCCAAGGCTGTAATATTTAAAGAAAAAAAATTCTGCTTAGAATTTAGTATATAGAAAATTATTATTATTATTAAATTTTTTATAAACATCAACAGTGGCATTATGTAAAGAAACCGGCATTTAAAGGGTTAAAATTCTGAAAATAAATGAATGTTTGGTAATTATGATTAGAACTGATGCTAGTAAAAAATCTAAGTCAGTGAAAGTGGAAAAAAAGATTAATCTATAATATTTTTATGACACTTTTTTGACATGGACATTTTTGTCCTTTATGGGCCTGAGTGGTAGTTTTTTTTATTTATCTGATACTGCATAAAAAATATGATTGCATCAAAATTAATATTATTGTTAATCATTGACATATCCAAGGCTGTAATATTTAAAGAAAAAAAATTCTGCTTAGAATTTAGTATATAGAAAATTATTATTATTATTATTAAATTTTTTATAAACATCAACAGTGGCATTTTGTAAAGAAACCGGCATTTAAAGGGTTAAAATTCTGAAAATAAATGAATGTTTGGTAATTATGATTAGAACTGATGCTAGTAAAAAATCTAAGTCAGTGAAAGTGGAAAAAAATATTAATCTATCATATTTTTATGACACTTTTTTGACATGGACATTTTTGTCCTTTATGTACCTAAGTGGTAGCTTTTTTTTAAATCTGATACTGCATAAAAAATATTAATGCATCAAAATTAATATTATTTTTAATCATTGACATATCCAAGGCTGTAATATTTAAAGAAAAAAAATTCTGCTTAGAATTTAGTATATAGAAAATTATTATTATTATTAAATTTTTTATAAACATCAACAGTGGCATTATGTAAAGAAACCGGCATTTAAAGGGTTAAAATTCTGAAAATAAATGAATGTTTGGTAATTATGATTAGAACTGATGCTAGTAAAAAATCTAAGTCAGTGAAAGTGGAAAAAAATATTAATCTATCATATTTTTATGACACTTTTTTGACATGGACATTTTTGTCCTTTATGTACCTAAGTGGTAGCTTTTTTTTAAATCTGATACTGCATAAAAAATATTAATGCATCAAAATTAATATTGTTCTTAATCATTGACATATCCAAGGCTGTAATAATCAAAGAAAAAAAATTCTGCTTGGAATTTAGTAAATTGAAAATAATTACTATTTTTCTTTTTTTCATAAAAAAACAACAGTGGCATTATGTAAACAAACCAGCATTTTAAGGTTTAAAATTCTGAAAATTAATGAATGTTTGGTCATTATGATTAGAGCTGATGCTGGTTAAAAAAATGATGCCAGTGAAAGTGGAAAAAAATATAAATCTATAATATTTTTATGACAGTTTTTGGACACGGACATTTTTGTCCTCTATGTAGCTATGTGTAACTTTTTTAAATTGATGCACAAGGGTTAAATTTCCATACATTTGGATTAAACCATTTTAACATAAAGTAACTCACAAACTTAATGTGATGCATAGCACGAAATAACACAAAAAGCAGGTTAATATTGATCATCAACAAATCCAATTTCTTTCACTCTGATTATCATACATTTTAATTAATTCAATATTACTCGTTCCACAGCTAGCCATTTTTTAACCATGTTCATAATTTTTAAAAATATATTTAATTGTTTTCACACATGAACAGATCTATGCTGATTTGAAGCAATTTGAATAAATGCATTTTGAAATAATAATAAAATCAAATAGATGCAAATAGTTAAAGGGTTAGTTGAGTGAAAAACTTGTCATCATTCATATGGATTAGTTTTACGATCTCTTTATGAACTTTTTGAAGCGTCAAAGTGAGTTGTGTAGCTGTCAATAGAGGGACAGAAAGATTTCTCTCAGATTTCATCAAAAATATCTTCATTTATGTCCAGAAGATGAACGAAAGTCTTACAGGTTTGGAAATGACATGAGAGTGAGTAATTACTGACAGAATTAATTTTCTGGGGAAACTATGCTAATTTTTCTGAGTGCAGAAATCTTACTGTTTCTCATCGGTTTCATTTGTGTATGACAAATATGCATCCCATTAACTTTATGTTAAAATTGTGTAATCCAAATAGATGATAGTTTAATATGCAATACAAATACATAAATCTTAAATTTAGTCCTAA
The DNA here is from genome assembly GCA_036326025.1 of Chrosomus eos. NCBI lineage: Eukaryota > Metazoa > Chordata > Actinopteri > Cypriniformes > Leuciscidae > Chrosomus > Chrosomus eos. The sequence goes on along the minus strand of CM070822.1, from coordinate 3,653,256 downwards.
TATTTTTTTTGTGCAAAAACCCCCTCACATTTACAAACCTTTTTGGTGTTTGCCAACAGCAATCTAATAGCTGTGTGAAGCAGGGCTGTCGTAGGTTAAGCACACACGCTCGACCTGTCATGTGCAGTGTAAACAGGCGACAGGCAAACTTGGCAAAGTTTGCATGTTTGCACATATCTGTGTGTCCTGTCATGCTGCTGGAGTGAATTGGCGCTCATAATTGGTTTCCCGGGTGCATTGTGAAAGACCGCAACTTTGGCACAAGCCTGGGCAACAAATAAAAGCATCATTATGTGCAACCAGCGGTTATTTAGGTGCCATAAATACTGCAATTTGGCCAATAGATCTGCTTTTTTGCCAGATGTTCAGACAGGCCTGATTGGTTTTGATGACACGTTAACAACACAAAGGCATCATCACAATTTGTATACTAAGAATGCATAAATGGGTTTAGTGTGTAGAATTAACACAACTTAGCCACCATTTATATATATAGTTATATACAAAAAACGTTTGTGCATTCTTAGTTGCATTCAAGTATTATATATACAGTATGTTTTTTTTGTTTTTTTTTATATAAGTGCATTTACAGTATGCATGCATTTTAGGGTAATATTTCCCATAATCCCTTGTGCAAGAAAACTGGGAAAGTTGTTGGAGAATATTGTTGAATTCGGAAATGCATAGGCCTACTAGCATGCTACTCTTCCTATTCCTGCCATAGAAAGACATGGTAAAAGTAGTATGCTAGTATGCAGTTCTGAATTCAGCATATGTGCAGGGAATTGAATACTAGGCTAATGCTAAATGCAAAGTGTACGCTGTCTACTACAGGCATGTAAAACAGAATGCAATTAGCAAGAAAAACATTTCAAACTGTAGTATGCTACATTTCTGTAAGCGTTATGATAAATAGAAATAATTTTGTAAAAGCATACTACTTTCATCTGACAGAAAAAGTATGTGTAGTATGCTAATCCAAATTTAGTGGCTTATATTACTTCCAGTTAATTGGTCACATATGAAGTGGAAGGTTAAGTTGAGCACATTGCATTATGGGATACAGTTATTCCACCGTGCTTCCTAGTTGTGTACTGAGCATGTTTAATGTAGTATGCAATCAAGGTATTTCATGCATACTGTGCAGAATGTATACTCAATATATATTTGTGCATTGATTCTGAAGTGCGCATTCAATGGACACTTTACTATCCCATACTTTTTTAACGGTTATGAAGTACATTCAAATACAAATGTAGTACCTACTCAGACAGTATAGGTGATTTCGGACACAGCGTTAGTATGAGTAGTATGATATTCCAAACATGGCCGAAGACTGTGGTCTTCACTTTGTTTATAGGTCATTGTGGTGTTTTTAATATGCAAACCATATGCAAATATAAAAGTCAACAACATTGCTGAGTATTTTCTCCTTAAAACTGCAGAGAACCAAAACACGGTTTGAAATCGCTGGTGTTTCTGACGTCACAAACTACCTTGTAACCAATCAGATCAACATGTGATCGTCAACGAGTGGATCTCTGAGTGAGTGAGTGAGTGAGTGGAGGCGGGGCTCATTTGCATATTCATAGAACTGCGTATACTAAATGAGCCAAGGGTGTCGAGTTACATTCAAGATATTTTAAAGCACAAAGAATTTTAAAGCACAAAAACTTTTAAATATGTAACTTTGGTGATCAAAGATTAGTTTTAAGGGATAGAATTATTGACTATAGGGGGATTTTAAAAACTATTTTCCTATAAGTGAAGTAAATGCTTTTAGCGTGTAATAGAAGTCTGTGAATTGGAATGCAACACATCAAATCTGTAAATGCGAAAGCTAACTAATATTTCCGTTCCCACATTGCACAGTAATACAATTCAAAACTTATTGTCATGAATATTTAGAGCTCGACATGAGAATATTTCCAGTCTATTTTGCTGGCCAAGTTGCTTCCCGTTTCACTCTGCTTTGTGAATATCTTTTATTTGTCCTGTCGCAAACCATAATAACTTGTTTGACTGTAAATACAAGCGCCTCGTAGCAATTACCCATCAATACATACGCACAAATGAGGACGACAGTAATAAGTTGATGCTCCAATACAAATTTAGATACAAATGGACTCCTCCTCTCCTTAAAGCAAACCAAAGCCAGCGAATTATGGAAATCAGCTGCATGAATTTACTTGACTGACACGCTTTGTTTACCTTCGCAGATTAAAGGCCAGCAATCTTTTGAAGCAGCGTTGTATATGTAAATCATAACTGTGTTGTGCGAGGTGTGACTCGCATCCGAAATGACAAACATGTGGGACAACTGATCATAATTTGACGGTTTCTTTTTGTGCATCTACTGTTTTTGAACTCAACCCACATTGCAATGTAGTGTGTGAATGAATGAGGCAGGCGAGAGTGTGACGGGGATGATGTAAAGTGAGATCAGCGCGTCCAGCATCAATCACACACATGATCTGAGTGTGTGTGCGGGTGTGAGAACATGCTGAGGCAGATATCAGTGAGACGCCGATCCATGTGTCACCTGAGAAACACTAGCATTATGACTAAATCTGTCATCACATCACCAGCCTATTGAAACACAGGGAGGGGTAAACAAACACACTGTAACAGTAGCACAAAAAAGTACTTAGGCTTCGGATAGAAATATCATGCATACTAATTATGGTACTGAATGATTACCACAATCAAACACCATGTGCATGTATACTTCAGATTATCATGATTGTATAATCAAAAAAGTACCATGTCAAACGAAATGGTTTTACGATCAAAGATATCAGGTTCCTCCGACTTTCGCACCTGTGTGATCAGTTGTGTAAAGCTTAGTACTTGGTTAAGGCCCTAATCTACACAGAGATTAAAGGTTAAGCAGGTTTATGAGTGTAAGTTTGTCACTTGAGTTTGAGCTTGTAAAACGGTATGTAGTCAGAAGTCCTGGAGGCTTTATTAAGGTGTGTCTACCTGCGACAGGTTTGTCCCTCATTCCTTTAAAACGTGATTTTAAACACTAAAGTTTATGAATGTCAGCTTAAAGTCCCCCTGTTGTCAATAATTGTATCCCTTAAAACTAATCTTTGATCATCCCAATGACATTTAAAAGTTGTTTCCTTTGAAAACTATGCCTTAAAACATCTTGAACGTAACTCGACACCCTTGCCTCGTTTAGTATTCGCAGTTCTATGAATATGCAAATGAGCCCCGCCTCCACTCACTCACTCACTCAGAGATCCACTCGTTGACGATCACACGTTGATCTGATTGGTTACAAGGTAGTTTGTGACGTCAGAAACACCAGCGATTTCAAACTGTTTTTGAGACTGTCTTTGATTCACTGCAGTTTCTACAGGAGAAAATACTCAGCAATGCTGTCGACTTATGAATTTACACATGGTTTGTCTTAAATCATATTAAAAACACATTTTACAGACTAAAATGGCACTATGGTACTCAGAAAAACCAAAAAGTACAGTCTCAGAACAATAACAGAACAACCTCTGATCTCAAGCAAAAGAAAACACAAAAGAGTGGATAAGATTATGAGCAGCATATAGAAGATTTCCAGCTGCTTGATATCATATTATGTTCATTGGGATTCAACAGTTTAATCCAAGATTAGAAATCATCAGCACTGGGAAAACAGTCCATAAATGTTTCTTCTTATTTAGCAAGATAAGAACTCTCTAGATATGAACTCAAAAGATCAATACATGCACAAAGATGTTAGATATTCACAAACATCAGTCAAATGCATGTTTTAATCACAGTTCAGAAATTCAGAGTCAAATCTTTCAGTTAATGGGTCGCTATAGGGAATATTTTACAACTGATAGACTCTGTCTGGGCCAAACACTACAGGCGAGAACAGACAAAACACTTCTGCACATTTAAGAGAACAAGCGAGGCGATGTCGCTGTCAAAAACCAGCAAATCCCATTAAATGAGATTTGTTTTCGTGGGGTGAGAGAGCTAGAGGGAAGAAACTGATAGACCAAGAGAAGAATTAAACACATTCAGTGTTGTTTAAATGTTAGTTGTTTCATTAAATTTGGCTAAAGGGTTTACTAGCAAATAAACACCCAACTCAAGAACGGATGTTTATGAGAATTCAGACTCATTCACCAAGCATTATATATCTTGTTACAGTGTGTCATAAGAACTCGAGCTGTTGTCACGATAATGTCCTGGAGTGCGTTTCCCGTACAATGACGTAACTCGCTGCTTCATAGTACGATGCATCGTTGGAGAAATCCAACGCTATCTCACGACCTCACTCGATTTGTCTAAACCCACGTGATGGGTAGGTTTAGGGGGAGGTCATTCATTAGCAAAAATCGTACTAATTCGTACGAGTGAGGTCGTATGAATTGTTACGAATTAGCCACCTCGTAAAATTCGTACGAATTGCCGTGAGATCGGGTTGGAGAAATCAACTATCTAGTCACGACTGTGTCCCGAAACCATATTGTCGCAAAGTTGGTTTATGATGTCACGCACGTGGTGGAATAATAGTTTTTTACAATCACTTTGTTACTATTTTCAGAACCTTGATGTCATTTTTCAAAACTCTAGACACAAAACTCACAACCAATGATCAAAATGCACATTTTTCAAAACTCTAACCCTTTTCTCAATTGCTTGGATATAATACACATAAAACTTAGATCATTTGTTCATTCAACAAAAATCACCTGTTCAATATGACACAACTTAAAGGTGGGGTATGTGATTTGCAAAACGGCCGGCAGATTTTGAAAATACACAACTCATAAGGTCCTACCTTCTCTCCTCCAACGCTGGCCCTGACTCCACCCATTCGAAAAACATGGACGCGTAATCAAGCACGAGCTCTCTCTCTCTCTCTCTCTCTCTCTCTCTCTCTCTCTCTCTCTCTCTCTCTCTCTCTCTCTCTCTCTCTCCTCTCTCTCTCTCTGTACCGGGGCGACTTGCACTTCCTGTGACTGGGTCACGAGCTTTGCGCGAGGGGGGTGGGGGGAGGGGGCATGGTACAACCGTTTGAGTGACGCATTTTCTGTCCAATGATTCTAGACGCATTCTTCTTGAAAATGATTGGCTGGAGTTTTTCCGAGTCCTGCCAGTTCCACAGATGATTAAATTGCTTAATTTTCAATTCAGTGCTTCTAATTTACAGCCAGTAAGTGGGTTATGAATATGATTTCAAGTGATTTTGAAAAAATGGTCAAAAAAGAAAATCACATACCCCACCTTTAACATCAAAATACTACTATTTCACACATTACATTTCAAATGAGTGTCTATTCATTTCCTTACAATGATCTAACTATCAACTGACACAACTGCTCAAAATGATAAGTAACTGTTGCATTACTCTGAATGCATAGTTGTATGGAAACAGACAAACAATCTTCCATGTATACAGTAAATCATGAAAGTTTCAAGATAATGAGATTCATTGTCACCAATTAGCGTGGAGCATGAACCAATTAGACTACAATATCCATGGATGTAGCCTTTAATATTTTATATTTTTGCTTTGAATCCAATAAATCTATGTTATGATTGTACTGTAGTGTTTTGCATCAATATATTACAAACTTTGTTCAATGATTCCACTGTGTGTGTATTCTCTCTACTACTGCAGTACAGAGATGTATTTACTGTACATGTAGTGCCATAATGAAACCTGTACCACCTATTTTGTTCTACAATATCTAATGATTGTACGAATAATGACACATATCGGTTGCTTGTGTGTGGGTGATCTATAGATATGTTTCAATGGTATTTCACAGTAAATTTGTTTTTTTGAACCAATGATTGTGCAAGTGCAAGATTTCTTTAAAGATGTGAATGCACAATGCAATGTTTTGAACATTAGACAGTGATAACCGTTTTGAGTTTTGTGTCTAGAGTTGTGAAAAATGGCATCAAGGTTCTGAAAATAGTAGCAAAGTGATTGTAACAAACTGTAACTTCTTTTAATGAAACTGTTTGAGATCTAATTAATGCTCGATGTTTTGATATAAATTACAGACATGGCATCTGAGGACTATTTCTCATTTTTCTCAGTTATTTTGCTTTATTTCCAGACTCAATCACAGGCTCGTTCTTACATAGTCGAGCACGTTCACAATTTGATTGGCCCGACGATTTCGGAACTGATCAAAATTACTCCTCCTCAATGGATCGAGTCCAGACCGAACTTCCCGGGGCGGGGTTCGGGCTGGCATCCAGGCTAACTTGTATGTATTCTAAATAAAAAACACAGGTTGTATTGAATGTCAGCTTGCTTATTTTGCTCAAGATACGGATTTTGAGTTTTCGTTCATTGTTTGTTGCTGTAGTTTCTCATTAGTCTCGTACACCTGTTCCTTAAGCTCTCAGTTATTTGTTCGTCGTCTTAAATTGTAGTTGTGTTATCTAGTCCACAGTGTTTATTAAAGTATCTTTATCTCTATATAGTATTATTAACTGTAATAATTGTAATATTTTTTAAATAATTAATATTTATTGTATTTTTATTAGAATTTTTTAACATCAGATGCGATGTCAAAACCATCAAAAAAGCTCTAAATTCATTAAAATGGTGCACAAGGGTGTCAGAGGTTTCATGCGCAATGAGAAAATTAGCCAAAAGGTCAAAATAAATTATGAAAAGCGTTATAATATCCACAGTCACAGATAATCCTATCCGGATGGGATCCGATTTCTCACGGGACCCCTGAGTTATAGCTGGAAAACAGTTTTTGCATCTGCAAAACACGACCGAACCTCCTCAGGGTCCAAAAATTGTCCTGTGTAAATAGGGCTTTTTTTCTGAAGAACTCCTCAGGAGAAATAATAATCAGCTTTTTAATCATTTGATTGCAGATTTTCGGTGGCCAATGAGCATGGTTTGTGAGGCCTACAATTCTGAGTGGAAAAAATCTCGATTTAATGTAATTATTAAAACAATTAAGATATAAAACATCTGATTTTACTATCACTCTTAAGAAAAATGGTTCTAAACAGTACAATAATAGGGTTTCTTATGTGTGTGTGTGTGTGTGTGTGTGTGTGTGTGTGTGTGTGTGTGTGTGTGTGTGTGTGTGTGTGTGTGTGTGTGTG
>CM070822.1:3598649-3641149 GCA_036326025.1 Chrosomus eos | reverse complement strand
TGGGGGGGGGGGGGGTTATTGGGAGTTATGGGGGGGGGGTTATTGGGAGTTTAGCAGTCTTATGAAATCTGGATGTTATGCTCACCAAGTTTGATCAAAAAACATTATTACTATCTAAAATAACCATTTTCTATGTTACAGTTTTTTTTCAATTGTTTACACGCAATTTTGAAAACCGGGGTTCTTTTTTTTCAAAATATAATCACAATTATCCAAACACCACACTCAATTGGCATAATTCCTAGATTGTTTGCAAAATGACACACTTCGGTCAAAACATACACACTTAAGTCAAAAGATATACACATATTTGTGAAAATGCTATTAGTTTTCATTTAACCAACACAGTCCTCAATGATCAGACACTATTGCAGGCAGTTTCACACTGCTGTGATAAATAAAAAACACATTTGTAAAAAAAATATTTTTAGGAAATAGCATGTGCGAGATTTTTGGCCAGACATTGTTATGTAAGGGATAATTTAGATGAAAAAAAAAAATAGTGACAAACCCACAACATTCTTCATGATTAGTTTGAGATATAGGGAGAATGTACACAAATAGGCCTACTATAAACTTACCAAGCACTGCACAACACTGATTTCTGCAGGCTCATATTTCAAGTATTTATTTACAGTTTTTTTTACCATAATCAGTTACAGTAATCAACCAACAATGAAATCAATGAAAAAAATTAAATCTGTAGACAAATAAAAATGACTGCATGAAGTACATACAGTTTGACTCTGAAGAAAAGTCAAAAGCAACAGATACTGTAACTATTCAGTTACAGTTCAACCAGAGATTTGGTTGAACTCTTTGTCCAGCTTCCATCGGTGTCAGTCCATGGTTGATAACATGGTCAATAAGTGTTGCACGGATTTCTTGAGTCAAATTTGGTCCTCGTCTTCTTTGTTCAGGTTCTTTCAACTCTTCAAGTCTTTCTCTACCTCTTCCTCTACTCCTTCTCCTCTTCCTCTACCTAGGCCTTATCCTCTATCTCCTTCTTCTCCTCTTCCTCTATCTCCTTCTCCTCTTCCTCTATCTCTCTTCTCCTCTTCCTCTATCTCCTTCTTCTCCTCTTCCTCTATCTCCTTCTCCTCTTCCTCTACCTAGGCCTTATCCTCTATCTCCTTCTTCTCCTCTTCCTCTATCTCCTTCTCCTCTTCCTCATCTCTTCTCCTCTTCCTCTATCTCCTTCTTCTCCTCTTCCTCTATCTCCTTCTCCTCTTCCTCTACCTACCTTATCCTCTATCTCCTTCTTCTCCTCTTCCTCTATCTCCTTCTCCTCTTCCTCTATCTCCTTCTCCTCTTCCTCTACCTAGGCCTTATCCTCTATCTCCTTCTTCTCCTCTTCCTCTATCTCCTTCTCCTCTTCCTCTACTCTCCTTCTCCTCTATCTCCTCTACCTCCTTCTCCTCTTCCTCTATCTCCATTCTTTTCTCTTCCTCTACCTAGGCCTTATCCTCTATCTCCTCCTTCTCTCCTCTTCCTCTATCTCCTTCTCCTCTTCCTCTACTACCTTTCCTCTATCTCTCCTTCTCCTCTTCCTCTATCTCCTTCTCCTCTTCCTCTATCTCCTTCTCCTCTTCCTCTACCTAGCCTCCTCTTCCTCTATCTCCTTCTCCTCTTCCTCTATCTCCTTCTCCTCTTCCTCTACCTCCTTCTCCTCTTCCTCTATCTCTTCTCCTCTTCCTCTACCTAGCCTTATCCTCTACTCCTTCTCTCCTCTTCCTCTATCTCCTTCTTCTCCTCTTCCTCTATCTCCTTCTCTCTTCCTCTACTAGGCCTTATCCTCTATCTCCTCCTTCTCCTCTTCCTCTATCCCTTCTCCTCTCTTCCCCTCTTCCTCTATCTCCTTCTCTCTTCCTCTTCTCCTTTCTCTTTCCTCTACCCTTCTCCTCGTCCTCTACCTCCTTCTCCTCCTCCTCTACCTCCTTCATCTCCTCTTTGAGCTCCCCCTCTTATTCTCACTCTCCCTCTTCTTCTTCTTCTTCTTCTTCTAGCTCCTTCCATTGAAGACAGGTGAACTCACCTGCTGCCTTTTATAGCACACCTGAGTGCTGCGTTTTCAAATTAGCACATGTGTTCTTCCACACCTGGTGGATGTGAATATCCAATTCGTTCATTAGTGTGGTCAATGGCAATCCGGGGCTTTGTAATGACAAGGAAGTAACCTCACAATCCTTATCTGTGTCTAAGGTGTGAAAATGTGTGTAGAGTTTTACAAATCACTGTGTGTAATGTTTTGCAAAAAGGGTGAAGCTGACAACGTGCTTACAATTGTGCAAATCTAGACTGGTGTTTTGCTCCTTGAGTGTAAGGTTTTGCTAATAGTGGGAAAGTTTTAATTTTAGTGTGTAAGCAATTGAAAAAAACTGTAATATATACAGCCCATTCTCACCCCAAGGCGTCATCTAACTGACGCCTTGGGAATCAGTTTGACCATGCTTCAATATTCGACGCTAAAGGCACCCTTTAGCGTCAGTTATTTGACGCGATCCCAGGGCGTCATCTAACTGACGCGTTACCTTTAGCGTCAGTAAGATGACGCCCTCCTACCCAGACCTAAACCTACCCGCGTCATCTAACTGACGCTAAAGGTAACGCGTCAGTTAGATGACGCCCTGGGATCGCGTCAACTGACTGACGCTAAAGGGTGCCTTTAGCGTCGAATATTGAAGCATGGTCAAAATTGTCAGTTAGATGACGCCTTGGGGTGAGAACGCGTTGATATATAGTGTAATTTATTCCTGTGATCAAAGCTGAATTTTCAGCATCATTACTCCAGTCTTCAGTGTCACATGATCCTACAGAAATCACTATAATATGATGATTTGATGCTCAAGAAACCTTTATGATTATTATCACAGTTAAACACAGTTGTGCTGCTTCAGATTTATTTGTGGAAACTGTGATATAATACCATTCAAAACTATAGGGTATAAGTAAGATTTCATTTTAAAGAAATTAGTAATTTTATTCAGCAAGAGTGCATTGATCAAATGTGACAGTAAAGAAATGTATAATGTTACAAAATATCTCTATTTCAAATAAAAGTTGTTCTTTTGAACTTCCTATTCATCAAAGTTGATCCGTTTCCACAATAATATGAAGCAGCACAACTTTTTTTGACACTAATAATAATTAAAAAAAATAAAATAAATAAAACATTATGTTTATTGAGCATCAAATCATATTATAATGATTTCTGAAGGATTGTGTAACACTGATGACTTTAGCAGTGCCGGCCCGAGCCTTTTGGGGGCCCTAAGCAAAATTTGATTTGGGGGCCCCCTTCCACTATGCGGAGTCACCTGTGCTTGACGATTATTGACACAAATGTCACGCAATTATCATACAATTAAATTAATACAGTGAGGTTATGTATTAATACAAAATAAATACTTATAAAAAAATGCCTACTTAAATAAAAAAAAGGTTTAACTTTTACTTTACTCTTTTACTAACTCTTTGAAACTTCTTAAAACAAACTGTCTCAAAACATATAAAATAAATTATTTGCTAAAATAATGACAAAACTGAGAAATCAGAAACATAATAAGAGCAAGGGTTCAACAATGACAATTATTGTTGAAAACTGTAAAAATGTCTCAATACAGTGTAACTGTCCTCAAAATTTTTTTTATTATTATTATTGTAACAGACTTTGTTGGATTGTACATGACAGAATCCAACAAAGTCTGTAATACCGGTAATGATGTACTGGCGCTCGTGTATGTAATGTATTTTTCCCCTCGGGGCTTGCCGTAGATCGGAATGGGTAGTACGCACTTGGTACTGGAGTGTCGCGGGTTTTTGGAGTTAGTGATCTGATCAATGTGTGGTATAATAAAGTGGAGAAGAGTTCAAACTGCTATGTTTATTATTTATTCAAACTGCTACCCTTACACCTAGAAGGTTAAGTTCCCCTGCGGCTGTTTTCTCCAACTTAAACCGATACCGTGACTATGCGCAGTTGCGCACTCTTGTCTATGCATGCGCGAGGTGTCTAGATTATGCGGATGACAAACGCTGAGACACAGCAGCTGTTGTAGGCAGGTATATTGATCATGAAATCAGAATTTTCTTGTCTTGAATTATTCATTCATTCAACCATATTCATTAATTCATTTATGTCACTTGTTTAACCCATCTAAAAATATATATATATATTTTTTAAACTCGATTGGGGGGCCCCCTGGTGGCCAGGGGGCCCCAAGCAGCCGCTTAGTTCGCTTATGCCTCGGGCCGGCCCTGGACTTTAGAAATCATGCTTTGCATCACAGAAATAAATAATCTTATAAAATATTATAAAATATAAAACACAAACAGTTATTTTAAATTGTAATAATATTTCACAATTGTGTCTATTTTTTGATCAACAAAACATTTTCAAAAAAATCTAACTTTTAGCACCGGTAGTGTAAAAAAAAGAGGGGGACATTTTTTACTTGTCCTACCAAATAAGAGTCTCCAGCTTTGGTCTGTCCACATTATTAAACATTTTTCTGTTGGTATTCTCAGACCGTAATGTGCCGCTGTTGCCCAAAGCCATGTATAAACAGCAGCTGTGAGAGGAGAAACCAGCATTACCTCTGAGAGAAGGACATCTGGAGGAACGTGTGCATGCGTTTCTGCCCACAGCGTCTGAACAAACTTAGACATAAATATAGGACTTTCCCAGTTAAAATCAACCATGCATCTCGACCCAAACTGTCCATATCGCAAAGTGAGTGTACTACGGATTTGTTTATTAAATGCATGCACATAATCGTTCATATAATCCCATATATAAATTGAGAAACACAACAGGATTTATAGAAGCAGAAACTGTTGTGAAAACACTCTTAAGTGTGTGACTGATAAACGAGGGACATTGCAATATGAATGAGAATCATCGTTAACTAAAATTAAACCATGAAAAATATATATTTTTTGTTACTTTTTGAAATTTAAACATCATCTGAAATAAAATACAATATACAAAACTTAAACTTCAGCTAGTTGCCAAGGCAACATTTCTCATTTAGTAAAAAAAAAAAAACTGCACAAACTATAAATATTTATTTTTGAGAAGATTATTAAAGACCATGCACTTTGAACAAATGCTTTATTAACATTACTGGAAGAACATTTGTTCATAACTCTGAGAGAGACGTCAGAACTGGACAGATTAATGAATCTGGAGTTGAATTTGAACTGCACTGTAAACCCAAATAAGTTTTAAAGTCAAGTAAGCAGAATTTAAGTAAGCAGAACTGGCAGATTACACTCTAAAAAATGCTGGGTTGTTTGTTTTAGCCCAATTTTGGGTCAAATATGGACAAACCCAAATGTTGGGTTAAAAATGTAATGTAAAAATTTAACCTAACGGCTGGGTTTGTCCATATTTGCCCCAAAGTTCGGTTTAAAACAACCCAGCAATTTTTAGAGTATTATTTTTGTACTTATACATTTGAATTGTTCTTAACTTGAATTGTTTAGTACACTAATTCATACATTTAACTTAAAACTATCATGTAATCTCAATGCACTCTAAAAAATGTTGGGTTGTTTTAACCCAATTTTAAGTAAAATATGGACGAATCCAAACATTGGGTTAAAAATGTCATTTAAAAATGTAACCCAACGCCTGGGTTTGCCTTTATTTGACCCAAATTTGGGTTGAAACAACCCCACATTTTTTAGAGTGTGCACACTTTTATTATAAACTTAGTAAGTGTTAACAAGCTAGTTTGCTAACATACTGAATTGTTAACATTTAAACAATAGTTTGTCATACAGCAGCACTTGCTGTATGAGAGCAGAAATAAAACCGTTTTATTTGCTCTCAAATTAAGCTTATGCACCATGATGGTACTATCCGAAAACCAGCATTAACAGAAATTCTTCTAAATTAGCATAACAAAACATTAATCACTACTAAATCACTCACTTAACATTAAATCTTGCACACACAAAAAAAAAAAACATTATATTACACCTATAATAATATAAGAGCATTTACTCTCCCTTTTGAGCAAAGCATGCTGGGAAATAGAAATCCCAGCCGTGTCAGTTAAACTTAAGTTTGTCTAAATTAAAAGAAATAAATTCATAAAACTCAAAACAATGAAACAGTTCAGTTTACTTGAAATATATCAGTTCTGTGAACTTGAAAGTAAAAGAAAGTGCTAAATACTCAATAAAGTTAATTTGACTGAACTTATTAGTTTATTTAAGTTTGTCCTACTCAAAACAATTCATTATTTTGAGCGTTAGGGTTTACAGTGATTTGCCTTTTGTATTATTCTCGCCTCTTTGCTCACAGATCAATAAAAATTAATTCAAGCTTCTTTTCAACATTAAAGAAATTAAATTATATTTGCGCAGCACGGAGGAATAAACACTGATGATGGTGTTAATGGTGCTTCATGTGAAAGCAGAGACTCTTCACAACAACTGTATTGTGTTGGAATCGGTTCCTTGCTATTTTCAACATGTAACCTGAAGCATTCAGCTGCTCTCGGCCCTTCTCACTCCTGCAGTTTACACTGACCCGCTGTGACCTTTGAACCCTGAATGACCAGATCGATATGTGTCAGTCAGCCGTCATCTGCTGATCATGACACCATGTGTTTGAGTCTGTGTGTGTGTGTGTGTGTGTGTGTGTGTGAGAGTGAGTGAGAAACCCTCTTCTGTATCCATTGACACGGCTCATCATCTATATATGGCCCTAAGGAATATTATGCAGTTTCCATGGTTATCAGGAATCTCAATTATGAATCATATGCATGTCTGTATATGTAATATATACGGTCTGCCCTGTGAGTGAGGGATCTCTCGGTTCACTTTTCCAGTTCATCAGGATTAATCTCATAAAAACCACAAAAATCATCTTAAAATCGAAGGGCTAAAATAAATGTTTTGTGTTTTTCACAGCATTTAAACCAACAAAGTCTTTATAACCATTTTTCAAAATGTTATTTTATTGTATTTCCCATTCTTTTCAATAATCATTTATATTAACACTATTTGGATGTTAATCTTTAAATACTCAAATCTCTAAATAGTTCAAAATATATATATACAATTCATGCGTATTATGATAATGTAAAAGGGGTGCATCACTTGTTTATTTGTAAATACATATATTTCATGTTAAATTAATTTGTATATATATATATATATTATTATTTCTCTCATAAACTGTTTTTGTGGTTTATATATATATATATATATATATATATATATATATATATATAATATATATATATATAAACCACAAAATCAGTTTATGAGAGAATATATAATTCTTTTTTTTCAAGTTTTATTTTTTTAAAGGCTTCATAAATTGAAGTTCATTAAGTTCTCGGCAGGATTCATGAGATATTGACTTTATGAAATTGTGTTTATATAACGGGATGATAACGGGTCATTTGCTGCAAACTGCAAAGAAAACAAATCAGTGCTTGTTTTTGGCGTATAGTGTTATTCTGCCTCCATTCTCCTAAACTGAACTCAACTGGCACTGAGAGTTGGGTAAGAGAGATGAAGCAAGCGGATGGCCTGGGTCTGTGGTGGAGTGAGTTTGACGTGATTAAACTCGAGGTGCTGTGGGATGCGGACTGGATCGACTCCATTCCTAGAGCTTCAGAACAAATGTGTTTTTGGGGTTTGGGCTGATGGGGCAGTGAACCCGAGGTTACCCGAGTCAGAGAGCTCCTCCTCTACGATTTTAAGGGAAAATCGAGTGTATTGGAGACGTCAAATCGATTTTTTTGGGCGCGTGGAAAGATCACCACATACACAGTACAATCCACAAGGGAAAATCTCACAAAATATTCAGCTGTGCAAAATATGATTTATTTTTATAACTGTATCCACTGTTTTCCTTCTTTTGATTCTAAACTGAACTATACCCAATTCAGTCATTTATGTTTGTCTCTTACACAATACTCAGTTATTGTGTAAGCGAGAAACATAAATGACTGAATTGGGTAGTTCACACTACATGATTTTAAACGTCGGGTGAACTGTGCGGTTCACACTACATGACTTGCTCTCTTTGAAATCAGGAGTGTTCAAGTAGTTGAAACCACACGACACCACATGATTGATCTGCAACAGGAGGTAACGCACTACACAAGTTGACAACAACTCTGTCACCCAATGATTCTATCTTGTCTACAAACCACGTTTTGTCACGAAAAATCACGCGATAAATGAACCGGAAATGACGTGAAACAGCACGCACGCCTTGCTCTGATTGGCTGTGGCTCATGACATCACGTGAGGTTGAGTCGTGCGACAGCGCTGGATATCTAGCATGCTAGATATTTTTCTGGGCTCGGCGAGGCGTCTGCGAGCGTCTTGTGCGTTGTTGGCTCTTTCATACTAGCATTCATCGCCCGCTAATCCCCCGCGATTTGCGCGCGATAACACCCTGACCTGTCGGCGAGCTCAACGATTTGCAAATCGGGCTTAAAATCATGTAGTGTGAACTAGGCTTAAGAGAGATGAAGGCATGAGGATGGCCTGGGTCTGTGGTGGATATGAGTTTGATGTAACTAAACTCAAGTTTCTGTTACTCCGTGAGTAAGTCCTAGAGTCCTCATGTCCGACGTCCAATAGATTTCTTAGGCACTGAAATAACACCACCGACACAGTAGCTATGTTTCCATCCACACGTTTTATCCGCATTAAGTGATATCGAATGAAAAATGCCTTATGGAAATTCGATAAAATTTCATGAATATCGACTCAAATGAAATGCGTTCGGTCTCATGGGATTTTATCTTGATGGATATACGGCTTATGCGATAAACGCGGATGGAAACGTTATTATGGCGCGATCCATTTCGTCTAGTAAAACTTTGTTCGCAAATGTTTGCTTGAATGTTGTGCAATTCGGTGAGAAAATGAATGGAAACACCTTAAAATGTCTCAAATCAATTCGATTTACCAATTTGATCGCAAAACAGCATGTGACGTCATTACGCACAGGTTATTATCCGATTTAAACAACCGTGTATCACATGAAATACGTTCTGAGGAAACTATTTTGCAAATCGCAATTACGTTACATGCCAACATATAAGCAGTGCTATTACGTTGGTCCTTAACCTAATCTATTGCAGTGCTATTTGTCCTAATACATCCAAAGCAGGTTTCTTTTCACACGTAGCAGCACAACGTAATTTATTTACGTATGAACAAATCTACCGACGTAGAAATTTGTACGTATTACTATTTATGCATAATCGTGGTATTAATGTTTTGACTCTATTGCATTCAACTGTCTTATCAATGAAGTTTTCATTCGCATTTATTAATATAATAGGCCTACGTTACTTATAAATATTAACATTTCGCTCTGTGCCTTCTGCAGCAAACTCGTTTCGGAGGACTAGCCTGCGTGGTTAAAAAGGAATACACTTTTAACCTTAAAAATACCTTGTTTAATCGTTTAACAATTTTGTAGTATTTATAGTGTATTTACACAAAAAGCATTTTCTCCAATAAAACACAATACTGATACATTCACAAAAGACATACATTTTATTAGCTTGATGTAATCCAAATCCTAGAATCCATACGTTGTTTGCAAGAAACAGATCCAAATTCAGCCTTTTATCCAGCGATCTTCATCTTCATTTCTCAGCAGCGACCGCAAACGTCAAACCTATCCTGCGCTGGTGATGAATTCAAATTCAAAAATTGCGCCTTCAAGAAGCGTTACGACATGTTTTATGGCCGTGATATCAAACGCTCATTGGCTCTCGCCTGCTTCGTCACAGATTGCGACATGCCGTGTTTCAGTGGGTGTAGTACATTTGAAATGGAGAAGCGCGCGCGTCTTCAGAGAGCGAACCGAAATCGGATAAACATTTTCATGGATTAACGTTAATAACTTAAATTCTGATCTGTACCTCATACACAACTACTATAATACTGCCAGAGAGGACTGCGACTGCAACGCATCATCATGTGGACTTTTGGTAATGTTAACGTTACCGGTTTTGACATTTTCGCAATAAATTAAATATTGTGAAATGTATAACTTGTCTGTCTGTTATGTTTTTTTCCTTCATAATTGTGTTAGCCTACGTAGTTTTAAGGAATGGTTATGGGTAGGTTTAGGGGTAGGAGCAGGTTAGTGGCTCAAAATATATTTTAATGATATTGTTAATAAAACTGCCATTTACGTACATCTCTGTCCAAGTGTTTTATCCTTTTTATATTCTGTATAAAATGGATATGTTTACGTTTTCTGTCTTTGAAAATAACGTTTCCCTTTCGTCCTGGGAACTCCGACGTGTCGTCGGGGGAGTTCCCTGACGAATTGGGATCACGCTAGGGAGACCAATCGACTTCGAGTGAACTAAAACGAGCCAATAAATATTGGCATGCAAGATTTGCATTCCGCGACCCGCCTGCCAGTGCGGGTATAAAGGGCGGAAGCAAACGCATACACAATGCTTTTTGCTTCGGAGCCGACCAGTTGTGTCCTCTGAGTGGAATGAGCTTGTAGACTGTGAGTCTGCTGTTTCCTGAGAGTCTCTCTGTGCTGGTGTGACGGCGCTTCAGCGGTCTTCGCGATCTCCCGTCTGCTGTCTGTCTGTTACTACACGCGCGGTGTTTAAAAGAGCTGTTTTAACAGCTGGTATACGGTTGAGTGCACGCAGCGGGCTTGCAGTTTCCCCGCTGTGTTGCCGCGTTGATCCCTGTGTGCTTCAGCACAACTAGAGAGTATTTTTCTCTGAAAGAGCAACACTGGTGAAGATCGCGTCCTTTTCAGGATGACGTTTCACCTGTGTGTTTCTGGATGCGGTCGTTTCCTGTCCTCATTGACGGCCACGATCACTGTTTCACATGCCTGGGCTTAAGCGTGTTGAGACTGCGTTCGTGGGTGGTTCGTGTTCTCTCATGAGAACATGACCACGTCGGCGCGTTGTTCGTCTCCCCTTTCTCGTAAAGGCTTGAGCCGTTCAGCGTGCCGTGTGCCGTCGAGCCGCCGGCTGACAGCGCGGTTGTCACGGCAACCCAGCGCGCGTCATTCGGCGCTCTAGATGCGCGGTCAAGACTCAAGTGCCTCAAACGAGGTGGAGTCCCTTTGCATATTCCCCGATCTAGTTCCTCTTCTGCACCAGAAGAGGGCTACTTTGGCTAATAGCATTGGTGATCTGAGGATTACAGTGGGGGTACCCCTCACTCCTCTAGCGCATCGCAAACATGCTGAAACTGTGTTCGTGGGTGGTTTATGCTCTCTTATGAGAGCATGACCACGTCGGCGCGTTGTTTGTCTTGAAAGAGCTTTCAACGTGCCGTGTGTCATCAAGCTTGATGGCCACGTTCACTGTTTTGTGCATGCCTGGCAGCTTACGGGTGGAATTACTGGTGGTTCTCATGAGGAACCAAGTGTTTCATTCGGGGCTCCAGGGGAGGATCAGATGTCGATCGCTGCATCGGAGAGAGGGCTGTTACACTCTGGATATGGTGATACTGAGTCCCACTGTAATGGTGTGTGCACTCATGCTAAATCAGGTCCAGACTTAACAGCCACACTTCCCGGGCTACTCTGGGGGCGCAGTGCAACGCGTGTCGCCTTGCCCCGCCCCCGTGCTTGCCTGGATGTGTGTGAAAAACTTTTTGCAGTATGGAGGCATATTGGTGCCATAATCTGTGAAAAATTTTCCTCTCTCACTACCCTTGATGGTGGTTTTGCTAATAGCAGACCACCTCTTCCCTGCATGTGATGGTCAGTGTAGACCAAAAAACACGCAGTGCACAAGGGTAGTTCTGAGTCGGGGTTGAGCTGTGCTTAGTGACTACCGTGATTTTAGTCACAGCACTGGCCCTCGGTCAGACGATGTTCACACTGTGGTCCAGAAGTTTCCCAGGGCTAACCTTGTAGACGTACGAGACATCGCCAAAGTTTCTTTCTCAATGCTCCTATTTCTCAAGGTTTGCCCTGTTTCGGTGACACTGTTGGAGACTGTGCCCAGCGGCTCTCCACAGTTCAGAAGCAGGCTGAGGAAACTACGAGCTTGACTTGATGTGCTTCCGAGTCCCTCATGCTCCTCCTCAGTCTGTTTGTCGCCAAGGGTGTCAGTCCCCTGTGGAAGCTGTCACAGCTAGCTCTACTGTGACGTCTAGCTTCGCAGGAAGACGGCGCCACCTGTCTCGGCAGCCCTGAGACAGGGGACCCAGCGTTGTAGGGAATTGCTCTCTCGGAGACGGTGCACGCACCTCTCCCTCCCCCGGAGGAGGACGGGGTGGAGTATCTTTCATTCTGTTCCGCCGCTGGCTCCCCGGAGTCCAGTGGTACCCTCATTTCTAGAGCAGTTTCTTCCATCTCTGGGTCACGAGGGTGCGGACTGCAGTGAGCAACGCTCCCATGCCTTGCCACTCCTTTCCCCCTCTTCCATTTCTTAGATGTCAGTGACGCCGCCACGGCCTCGTCACTCTCATCTCCCGCTGGGCAAGGTGGTGCGAAAACCTGGACTCGACGCCCTCGGGCCTCGCTCCTCGTTTCCCCTCCTTTCTTCGCCTCGGGACAGCCCGCAACCGAACGCCTCCGAGCCTTCCCTGCCGTCTGTTCCTCTGTGGAAGCAGGTAGGTGTTGCCCCGCACACCCCAGACCTCTCTCTCGGCCGCAGTAATGCCTCCGGAGTCTGGTCCCTGCCTTCCACCTCGCTGCCCCTCCGCTGGTACGCCGGTGGTCCGGGTGGGTTCGTTGGTACGATTCTCAAAGCCTGGCTAGCGCTTCTGAGGCCGTCCCGCTGGCTCACCCGTTCTATCCGGCTCGGCTATGCAATTCAGTTTGCCCGCCGGCCTCCCAGGTACAGTGCCCCTGTCCTGAGGAAGGAGATCGACGTCCTGCTGGCGAAGGACGCGGTCGAGCCGGTTCCTCCAGCCGAGATGAGGTCTGGGTTTTACAGCCCTTACTTCATTGTACCCAAGAAGGGTGGGGGGTTATGGCCAATCCTGGACCTGCGAGTTTTGAATCGGGCCCTGCACAAGCTCCCGTTCAAAATGCTCACGCAGATACGCATCTTCGAGTGCATCCGTCCCCAGGATTGGTTTGCAGCGATCGACCTGAAGGACGCGTACTTTCATGTCTCGATTCTCCTTCGACACCGACCTTTTCTTCGGTTCGCGTTCGAAGGTCGAGCATACCAGTACAAGGTCTTACCCTTCGGCCTGGCCCTCTCGCCCCGTGTCTTCACGAAAGTCACAGAGGCGGCCATTGTTCCCATGAGAGAACATGGCGTTCGCATTCTCAACTATCTCGACGACTGGCTCATAATAGCTCACTCGCGAGATCTGTTGTGCGAACACAGGGACCTGGTGCTCCAGCACCTCAGCCGCTTGGGTCTTCAGGTCAACTGGGACAAGAGCAAACTCTGCCCAGTGCAGAGGATCTCTTATCTCGGTATGGATGGATTCGGTCGCTCAAGTCCAGTCAGTGCTCAACTGCCTCAAGTTCTTTCAAGGCAGATTAGCGGTCCCACTGAAACAGTTTCAGAGGCTCCTGGGGCATATGGCAGCCGCAGTAACGCCGCTCGGCCTGCTTCATATGATACCGCTTCAGCGCTGGCTTCACGATCGAGTCCCGAGATGGGCGTGGCAGAGCGACACGTTCCGGGTCAACATTACCCCGCACTGTCGCCAAACCTTCAGTCCTTGGTCAGACCCTGCGTTTCTTCGGGCCGGAGTGCCCTTAGTCCAGGTCTCCAGGCATGCTGTGGTTTTCACAGATGCCTCTGCCAACGGATGGGGGGCCACGTACAACGGGCATGCAGTTTCAGGTCTGTGGACGGGGCCTCAACTGCATTGGCACATCAACTGCCTAGAGTTGCAAGCAGTACGCTTAGCCTTGTCTCGCCTCAAGGGGCTGCTTTTGCACAAGCACGTACTGGTCCGTACGGACAGCACTGCGACCGTTGCGTACATCAACCGTCAGGGTGGTCTACGCTCCCGTCGTATGTCGCGACTCGCCCGCCATCTCCTCCTGTGGAGTCAGAAGCATCTGAGGTCGCTTCGAGCCATTCACATCCCTGGTGTGCTCAACCGTACAGCTGACGAGCTTTCACGGCAGCCACCTCTTCCGGGAGAATGGCGACTCCACCCCCAGACGGTTCAGCTGATATGGGAAGTCTTCGGAGCTGCTCAGGTAGACCTGTTTGCCTCTCCGGACACGACTCATTGCCGGTTGTTTTACTCCCTGACCGAGGGTTCTCTCGGCACGGATGCACTGGCGCACAGCTGGCCCCTGGGTCTTCGCAAATATGCGTTTCCCCCAGTGAGCCTTCTTGCACAGATTTTGTGCAAAGTCAGGGAGGACGAGGAGCAGGTCCTGCTCGTTGCGCCGTATTGGCCCAACCGGACTTGGTTCGCGGAACTCATGCTCCTCGCGACAGCCCCTCCTTGGCCGATTCCTCTGAGGAAGGACCTCCTTTCCCAGAGACGGGGCACCTTGTGGCACCCGCGTCCAGACCTCTGAAGACTCCATGTGTGGTCCCTGGACGGGACGCGGGGGTTCTAGGTGGCCTACCCCAGGGTGTGGTAGACACCATCACTTCCGCCAGAGCCCCCTCTACGAGGCGCCTCTATGCGTTGAAGTGGAACCTGTTCGTCGAGTGGTGTTCTTCCCACCGGGAAGACCCCCGAACTTGCCCGATCAGAGTCGTGCTTTCCTTCCTGCAAGATGGGTTGGAGCGAAGGCTGTCTCCCTCCACCCTCAAAGTGTATGTTGCCGCAATAGCCGCTCATCACGATGCAGTAGAAGGTAAGTCGTTGGGAAAGCACGACCTGATCATCAGATTCCTTAAGGGTGCCAGGAGGCTGAATCCGCCTCATACTCTGCACCACTTACCCTCTTGGGACTTGACTCTAGTGCTTAGTGCACTCCAGAGGCCCCCGTTCGAGCCCTTGCCTTCAGTCGAGTTAAATATCCTGTCTATGAAGACAGCTCTCCTGTTGGCTTTGGCTTCTTTTAAGAGGGTAGGGGATCTGCAGGCATTTTCGGTCGACGAATCGTGCCTAGAGTTCGGACCGGGCCTTTCTCACGCTGTGTTGAGACCCCGGCTCGGATACGTGCCCAAGGTTCCTACCACCCTGTTTGTGGATCAGGTAGTGAACCTGCAAGCGCTGCCCCTGGAGGAGGCAGACCCAGCCCTAGCTTTTCTCTGTCCCGTCCGCGCCCTGCGCTGTTACGTGGACAGAACGCAAAGCTTCAGGACCTCAGATCAGCTCTTTGTTTGTTACGGAGGCCAGCAGAAGGGGAAGGCTGTCTCCAAGCAGAGGTTGTCCCACTGGCTAGTGGATGCTATCGCCCGGGCTTATGAGTCCCAGGGCGTGCCTTGCCCACCTAGGTTGACGGCACACTCTACTAGGAGTGTTGCCTCCTCCTGGGCTTTGGCGCAGGGCGCCTCGCTGACAGACATCTGTAGAGCTGCGGGCTGGGCGACACCTAACACGTTCGCTAGGTTTTATAGCCTTCGTGTTGAACCTGCTTCCTCCCGTGTACTCGCTACGGCCGGTAGCGCGAGGAATTAGGTTATGTCGGCTTGCTACGCCATTCCCGCCCCGTGGGCCGGATACGTGCGTCTTTTACTCCGTTGGTTCCCCAACATACGGCTAACCTCGTGAGTTCCTCCATCACCCCTTCTGCATCAGGCGAGGCGGATCGCCGGTGCCAGGTCTATTACCTCTCGTAGGAGTTGCTATTAGACTGGGTGGCCTTGACAGTGGTCCCTTCGGCGACCCATTTTTTCCACGTTCCAGCTACCCTCCGGGTTAGCTCCGTGTCTTCCTCTCGACAGATCCCTCTGTCGTCCTTGCTGAGTACGCTCCCACCCCTCGGGCTGGGACTACCTCAAGGACTTCCGTATGTTTCACTACCCCACGGGTTAGTACATACGTGTATTCCAGTGCCTCCCTTCGGGCGGGCAGGGGCTCCGTAGCGTTCCCTCCTACGGGTTGGGCACGCTTTCCCAGTGTTATCCAAATCCACTGAGTGGGTCTTGCGGAACAGCAGTGTGATTTTCCCTAGCTAGCTCCCGCATCTTGTTCAAGAAACTGCTGCAGGGTAGCTTAGCTGGGCGCTGGAAGGGGTCAGCACCATGGCGTGTTTGTAGGGATCCCAATTCGTCAGGGAACTCCCCCGACGACACGTCGGAGTTCCCAGGACGAAAGGGAACGTCTCGGTTACATATGTAACCCTCGTTCCCTGAGTACAGGGAACGGAGACGTGTCGTCCCTTCGCCATGTTGCTGTACCTTCGCGGAGGGCTGGACACTGTTCGGCTCCTCAGCGAAAAAGCATTGTGTATGCGTTTGCTTCCGCCCTTTATACCCGCACTGGCAGGCGGGTCGCGGAATGCAAATCTTGCATGCCAATATTTATTGGCTCGTTTTAGTTCACTCGAAGTCGATTGGTCTCCCTAGCGTGATCCCAATTCGTCAGGGAACTCCCCCGACGACACGTCTCCGTTCCCTGTACTCAGGGAACGAGGGTTACATATGTAACCGAGACGATTAATACCTACATATTAACAATGAGACCAGGCTGCTATATTAGGTTAAGGACCAACGTAATCAATAATGGTATATTAGGTTAAGGACCAACGTAATAGCACTGCTTATATGTTGGCATGTAACGTAATTTCGATTTGCAAAATAGTTTCCTCAGAACGTATTTCATGTGATACAGGGTTGGATTTAAAGCCGTTGGATGGAAACACACTTTCACCAGCTTTATTCGCATGAGTTTTTTTACCGAACTTCAGATAATTCGATTGACAAGTGGATGGAAACTTGACTTGTGTAATCACCAATCTCAGAGTATAGCCCCTTTCACACAGAGATTCCGGAAAATACACGGATAATGTGACCCGGCATTTGTCCCGGGATTGTTTGATTTCGGTTCATTCACACTGCCAGTGATTTGCCGGGATCTGTGAGTGCGTTCACACACAACCCGTTAATGTCCCGGAAAGCCGCGTGACGTCAGGATGAGACGTGTAACGTACGCGTCGAAAACATGTGCACGTGCGCACCTTTCCACAGAGCTGGCGAACGATCTCAGCTTCAGCGCGGATTGCGAAGAAGAGCTCCTGTCTCTGCTTCATTCCAGTTTGCAGACATTTTTTCGTTCTTTCTTTGTTGATGACGAGCACAAACTTTCTTCTAAGAGCAACAGAGTCGCGCGATGGCACATGCGTCATCACTATGACACACCCCTTACGGCATTGGTTCTGGCTTTTGTTCACACAGCGCGCGTTCCGGGTCTGAACACGGCAATGTTACTAGGTCCTCAACCCGGGATCGATCCCGGCATCAATCCCGGTCGTGTTTGCGTTCACACAGAAGGCACTCTGGCAATTTGACGGCAATTTGCCGGGTTTAAAGTGCTGAAAGGGGCTTAAAACTGGGAGTTGTGAGAAATATGATACACCGGTGTTTTTAGCCAGATGAGAAGTTTATCTATCTATCATCTTTTTACTCTTTTAATTCATTTTATAACTGTATCATATAGCCTATTGCTTTCAATTTCTTTTAAATTTCCTAGCTTTTATTTTGTGATTATTTTAATTCCTTTCTGTAAAACACTTTGAATTGCCATAGTGTACATATATATGTGCTATATAAATAAACTAGCCTTGCCTAATGTGTTCATACAGTATGGGTTGAACAGGGCAGAACACACTGAGTGAGTGTGTTCAACATTCATATGACTGTACGGATCGGTCATTCCTTGAGAAAGCGTCCTTTCTTCCTCGGTTTCAGATGTGTTGAGGAGATTGTGCCCCCAGCGTGCTCTCATTAATACTCTATGTATCAGCCTTGCTTGAGTGGGTCAGGAAATTACTTTTGGGATGAAAATAAAGTAATTACACTTTTTCTGTCCGCCATGGCAAACTGGTGAAGAATTCAAATGTCTCTGCAGCTCAAGACTGATGCATCACTGCTTATATCTCCAGCGCTTTGAAGTCTCTAGCCTTGAGTCATATACTAACCTGACAAAGTTTGTCTTCTCCTGCTTGGATTTAGTGGTGATACGAGAGACTGATGTGCTATTTAGAAGTTCACAACAATATTATATATATATATATACTGTATATATAGGTGAAACTCGAAAAATTGAATATCGTGCAACATATATTTCAGTAATTCAAATTAAAAGGTGAAACATATATATTAGTATATATAACTATATACATATGCATGATTATACTTTTCAGAGGGCCGACATCTCTGTATTTAAAATCCTTTTTTGTTGTTGATTTCATGTAATATTCTAATTTTCTGAGATTTTGAATTTAGGGTTTTCATAAGATGTAAGCCATAATCACCAAAATTATAACTTTTGCACGATATTATAATTTTTATAATTATATAACGAGTTTCATATATACACTCTAAAAATGCTGGGTTGTTTTAATCAATTTTTGGGTCAAATATGGACAAACTCAAACATTGTGTTAAAAATGTAATTTAAAAATTTAACCCAATGGCTGGGTTTGTCCATATATGACCCAAAAATGGGTTAAAACAACCCAGTTTTTTTAGAGTGTATACACAGGTGAAACTCGAACAATTATAATATTGTGCAAAAGTTATAATTTTGGTGAGATATATATATATATATATATATATATATATATATATATATATATATATATATAATATAATATATATATACATTTTTGTTGTTGTTACATTTATAAGTTAAGTCTTTGTGCTCTAAAGCATTTAAAGTATTACAGTTTAAGTTGGAAATTTCATTTCCGTGCTCAAAAAGTAACTAACATGTAAGAAATGGATCATAACTATTCCATAAATATAACTTAGTACCATAAAATCCCCTAAAATACAAAATATTAAATAAAAATGTTCAACCTAAAATATAGTACATTCATTTGATTGAAATAAAAGGTCATCATTCATTTATAACTGCCACGCGAGAGGGTTAAACTGCTCTCTCGATCTGCAAGTCATGAAACCTTTACTTTCAAAAATGAGTTATATATAATGTGTTTAAGGGGTTAAAAAAGCACTGATGAAAACGCAAGGCATATTTTGTTCATAATGATCAGATCTACTGCATGTGTCCAACAGGTGCTAGCATTAGCAGGACGTCGGTCCATACATCATAACATACATTTCCTCATCACTCCAACCCGATGTCTGTGTTTCTGCAGTGTTAACTGTGGACCTCAAGGCTGTTAGATGCATGAAGACCGGAGACAAAAGATGGATTTTCACAAGCACAGCATTTGTTTCTTATTTTCATCATGTCGGCCTGAGGTTGTGCATTACACTGTTAGCGATCGAGTTCAAGTGAGGTGAATACAGCAATGCAGATTAACTTAATTATCAGGCCTGTTTGCAATTACACTACAAACGAGAGTTCCAGAGCTTTGATCCTGAGCACTGTGTGTGTGTGTGTGTGTGTGTGTGTGTGTGTGTGTGTGTGTGTGTGTGTGTGTGTGTGTGCTTCAGGACGGACCTAAAGCAACCGTCGAGCTGAACTCACTGCAACATGTTTTGCTTGGATTTACTGAGAACAAAAGTATCATTTTTCGTATTTTTTTTTTTTTTTTTTGCAGATGGAACAGATTTGTAGTTGTTGAAAAAAACATTTGTAGTTTTGTAGTTGTTTTTCAAGTCCTATTATTTGTTATATTATCTATATTCACTTGTAAATAAGTATTTTATTAACATTTATATCAATTATATAGTAATTCTTGATTATTTATTTAATTCAAAGCAAATATAAATTATGTTTTAATTAATTAATATTTATAATAATGAAAATACTATAATCCAGTTTTTAATGCTTCAACCAAGTTGAATTTATTTATTCAAAAATACAGTAAAAACAGTAAAAAATATATTTTAAGATGTAATTTATTCCTGTGATCAAAGCTGAATTGCATCATTACTCCAGTATTCAGTGTCACATGATCCTTCAGAAATCAGTATAATATGATAATGTTCTGCTCAAAGGTCATTTCTTATTATTATCAATGTAAACCAGCTTAATATATGTGTAGAAACTGATGCATTTATTTTCAGGACTCTTTGATGAATAGAAAGAACAAATTGTTTTTTTTTGTGTGTGTGTTCACAGAAATTTATCAAACTTATCAACTCGAATGCCATTTTTCTTATTACTGAAGTTTAAACATCAGCAACCGCAAACGACTACATTTTGCATATGCAAACAAAAAATTATCTCCAGAAAATGTAAAACCGTAGTTTGAGCGAAACAGTTAGTCTCTAACCAGAGCATTAATTAATCAACAGAATTAATTTATCTCATAAAATGCATTAGTCCGCCGTCCATTTATTAATGTAAATATGTATGAGCGGATGAATTATGAAGGATGCTAATGCATGTCTTTGTGTTACAGTACATCAGAGCTCATGTGACCGTCACTACGAGCGGCTTCATATATAGTGCTGACCCGAGAGAAACCGACTTCAGGAGTCTATCATGTAGTATTCGAGTTTCTTCGATTGCTGTCGTGCTGTTACTGATGCTTCAGCTTTTTCTGCAATCTAAGCGAAAAGCAAGAAAGTAAAAGGAGCTGTGAACGTTGTTTCATGTTGAGGGTTTAATGAGTTTTCCAGAGGTGTTGCATATAGTCGTCTGTCTCGAACTCAGACTGAATGAAGTGTGAGTGACCATCACGTTTCCAGATGTGTCCCATCTCCAAACTGGACTATACGACTTCAAACCAATTGATGTTACAGTTCAACAGCCATGCTTTGCACAACTTTCTTAAAGGTACAATATGTAGGATTTTTGCAGTAAAATATCCAAAAACCACTAGGCCAATGTTATATATTTTGTTTACACTCTAAAAAATGCTGGGTTGTTTTAGCCCAATTTTGGGTCAAATATGGACAAACCCAAATGTTGGGTTAAAAATGTAATGTAAAAATTTAACCCAACGCTGGGTTTGTCCATATTTGCCCCAAAGTTCGGTTGAAACAACCCAGCAATTTTTAGAGTGTAGTTGATTACTTACAATATCCCAAATGTTTCCAACTATTTGTAAATCGTGAGAAAATTGCAATTTTAACCAAGGAAACGGTGAGCAGCGGTGAGGAGTCGCTATAGTCTATGGCGTCATATCCGCGTTACCCCCGTTACCGCTCGTCCTGCCATACACACTAAAAAACGTTGGGTTGTTTTTTTAACCCAACCGTTGGCGTATGCATGTTGGGTCATTATGTTGGGTTATCTTAAAATTTAAAATTTAATGTGTATATTTTAATATTTGCACATCATAATTGTTTGTTCTATTTATTATACACGTGTATATTTACATACTAGGCTCACTAATATTTATAACATTCATAATTTAATACTTAAAACATGTTAAAAAAATATTTATTGTGTTAATACTCCAATAAAAATATATATATATTTGAAAACAATGTGTATTTTATTTATTAAAATAAGGTTATAAAAATAAATAATATAATAATACCTTATAAATAATCTTTATAAAAATAAATATTTATCTCAACTGTTGGGTTATTTTATTTCAATGCATTGGGTTCAAATAACCCACAGTTGGGACGGTGCTATACCACCCCATAGTTGGGTTATTCGTTGGGTTATTTTTAACCCAACATTTTTAAGTGAGTAGTAACCATGGCGACAGACGTTGACAACCGGGTTATGCTCGTTATGCCTAGCAGGACGCTCACGC
Organism: Chrosomus eos; assembly: GCA_036326025.1. Classification (NCBI taxonomy): domain Eukaryota; kingdom Metazoa; phylum Chordata; class Actinopteri; order Cypriniformes; family Leuciscidae; genus Chrosomus; species Chrosomus eos. Next base: position 3,619,431 of record CM070822.1, on the reverse strand, counting down.
TGTTGATGTTTTGTTCAAACATTATGGACCATGGCAAGCAGACTTTGAGACTAAAACGAAGATCAACATGTTTCGAGATGCCGAGAGCTCCACGTCCGCGACTAACTTCCACTCGACAGAGACGCGAGTGTTCATGTACTTTATTAGACAGTGACGCAAATGTACATAAAACTAATCAATGTTATTTAGTTCAACATGATGAAATGTTAGAATATGATCTGTATATTATTCTAATGTTGATCTAGCTTACTTAGTCTCATACAGCCAACAAACAACCCAACTAACAACATTCAACACACTCAAATGCGTTTAGTGTGATAGTGAAACTGTTAGAGCGAGTGAAACAGCGCTGGGTTACCTCAAGTTTAAACTCGTCTAATAAACTGACCCGTGTGTGTATTAATCCAGCACTTGCGTGTAGTTGGGTGGAATGAAATGTCCTTATTCCTTTATATCCGCGGGACTGGCGTTGCGTGTGGCGCTGGTGTACGTCTAGCAATCGCTCCTGCTTCATGTTAAAAACATCAGTGTATTCACTCATCCATAAAAGATCCACCAGCTTGACGACAAGATCCATAATTACGCTTAATATACGTCATCAATATACGCCTTTGTTATTGCAAGAGGTTAGCGACCCCTGGTGGCGAAAAATCCTACATATTGTATCTTTAAGTACACGTATAATGTTTAATGGAAAAAATGTGTTGCTTCAAAGTAGATGAAATGTGTCTTCAAGGCTTCATGCCCATTTGTTTGCACGTTAATGTGATGCGTGAAAAAATTAGTGCATTACCTTTTATTGCGCCGCTCTGGGTTTAATATGCACCAGCTGCTTTGTATGAAGCTCTTATTAAGAGAAACAGGATTAATGATAATCTTTATCTGTGCGCCGCCAGGGTTTTCAATAGTATCTCTCTGCTAAACAAAAGAGACAGATTACGAGAGCTCAGACGGAGATGTGGTGTGACACACGACGAAGTGTCTCTGACAAACGCCTGTTTTCATCGGGGGTTTGATGCCCATGTTTTCGAGGTGCTCTTCATCGCCCCTGACCTTTGACCTTCTCAGAATCAGCCCTCGTGTAAAGCTGCACTTTTCTCTGATATAGAAAAATAAACTGGTTTGAACTTCTTGGCTCAATATCTTACTGTCGGTTTCCTGAGAAATATATAGAATATATTATTGTATTCAATATATATATATTTCAATATTTATTTATTCTGCTTTTTTATACTTAATTTGTATTTATGTAGCCTATATGGCAAAGAAGAATGATATTTAATAAACACACACACACACACACACACACACACAGACAGACAGACAGACACACACACACACACACACACACACACACACACACACACACACACACACAGAACACACACACACAGACACACACACAACACACAACACACACACACACACACACACACAACACAACACACACAACACACACACACACACAAACACACACACACACACACACACCACACACACACACACACAACACACACACACAGAACATATCAATAAAAGAATCTAAATATATAGTATGTATAATATATATATAAATTAATCAATCTTATTCTAGAAATGTTGATCAATAATAATGTGAATCAAATATATATATTTAATATATTATTTTTTACGCTTTTTTAAAATTAATTTGTTTATATATATATATCTAAAAGAAGAATGTAAAAAATTTTAATATATATTTATATTTATATATATAATATTAAATAATATATATATATATGAGGAGGAAAGGGATACATATAACACACACACACACAACAACACACACACACACACACACACACACACACACACACACACACACACACACACACACACACACACACACACACACACACACACACATATATATAGAACATATCAATCAATTCTTATTCTAGAAAGTGTTTGACTGTACAAAATAATGTGATAAATTCAATACACTTTATACATTTGTTCCATTTTAGAAGACAATTTCTTAACCTATGCAAAGATCCCTATGAATATCAAATATAACCCTTTATCAAACAATCCCCATCATGAATCAGTTTGTCATGTCACTGTCAAAACATGATGGAAACATACAGTAACTCCTGTCCCCAAACAGCTGGATGACCTCAGACTGCTGAACATCATGTTGTGCACACGTGCACGCTCTCCATCAGACGCCATGCACCACAAGCACTGAGATGATGCCATATCATTTCCCACAATGCCGTTCCTAGCCCTGATCTGCGGGTGAGATGGATGCTCTGCCGAATGGGAGCTGACAGGAATGATTCGGTATGCAGAGGGTCTCTCACACTGAGGGCCAAGGTATTTGCTCTTGGAGTCTGTGTTAAGAGCGCACATCCAGACAGCTGCTACGTGGATGTGCATTTAACAGCTCAGAAAGCCATCATATCAGTTCCTCCTCAAGAAATTAGTGTGGAATGTTCGTTTTTACAACAACAATTAGCAGTCAGTGTTGATTTGTGTTATGACAGGGCAAGAAGTGGGCCGTCTTCATAATCATATTCGATCAGATTGAAATGAAGCGTGATTATACATGCTGATATATTGGCTGTAACCTTTTAACCTTCATTATAAAAACGGCCTCCAGTGGAAGGGCACACATTTAACTTGTTAATATCCATAATGAACCAATTCCACAAACAAAATTATTCATCTAAATGGACCTGTAAGGGCTTTTTAAAATACTGAATTTTATAACCTTATATAACAGAACGACATAGTAAAATACTCAAAGTCACTGCTGAATCTAAAAAATAAATCCACAGCAATAGAAAATGTTTTTGTTGTCTGATTCAAGATTGTTGCAAATTGACTCTTAATAAATTGGTCAAAAAGATTTACTTGATCTTTTAATGATATTTTTAATTAATTCATCAAATGAATCAGTCAAAAAAGGCGCACAAATCTTATAATGAATTGATCAAACAGACATTTAAAAATCGTACAATGAATTGGTCAAAAAGATTCACAAATCTTATATTGAATTTGTCAAAAAGACTCAAAATGTTATAATAAATTCAGCAAAAACTGTTATTTTAATGAATTGCTTAAAAACAATGTGTTTATTAATCAGTCGAAAAATTCACAAATCTTCTAATGAATCTGTCAAAAAGACTTGCCGATCTTATAATGAACTGACCAAGAAGACTATTATAATGAGTTAAGTCAAAAAGACTCTTAAATGTGTAAATGAATCAGTCTCAAAGTTTCATAAATCTGTTACTGAATAGTCAAAAAGATTCACAAATCAATAAATGAATCAATCAGAATGAATCACAAATCCTTTAATGAGTTAAGGTCAAAAAGACTCACAAATGTGTTAATGAATCAGTCTCAAAGTCTCTTAAATCTTTTCCCGAATTAGTCAAAATATTCACAAATCTATAAATGACTCAAATCTTTTATTGAACTGGTCAAAAAGACTCTTCTATTGAATCGTTCTATTAGCCCTGGAAATGTTAATGGAATTGGAGCCCGAATTATTCAATTTCTTCCCATTCTCCTCCCTATAATCAGCAGTCCTGCATCCTAAACCTCTCACCCGTGGGCTATCGCTATCTAAATGAGAATGCACTCATGTATATTACATGAAGTTTGCCGTCTTCAAATAGAGCCCTGCAGACAGACTTTGCCAGGTGTTGTTGGGTCGCGCCCCTGGTGTCTCTAATCTCTGTGATTAAAGTTGACTTAGATCATCGCCTCGGGCGCTGCATGGCTGCCACGCAGAATCTCCTGTTCTCATCTTTTCTGCGACAGGCATGACCATCGAGAGGACTCCTGCCGGCCTCAGTTTCTGGTGTAAGAGAAGCACTAGCAGTGATACTGTGACTCTCATATTGAGGAACAGTGACGAGAGACGCTTTTCAATTGCCTGGAAGTGTAAATCTGAATAAGCCACATCTGCAAGATGCTGAATTACACAGGAAGAACTGGTTTCAATAGTCCAACTAAAAAGGTTGCATCAAAGCATATATAATTGCATAATTTAAAGGATTAGTTCACTTTAAAAAAAACTTTTGCTGATAATTTACTCACCCACATGTCATCCAAAGATGCCATGTCTTTCTTTCAGTCGAAAGAATTCAATTTTGACTGCATATTATATATATATATTAATATAAAGAATAAATTATATAAATATATATATATATTATTTTTTTTTTTTTTGACATAAGAACAATCAGATAACGGTTTGTGAGACCTTTTCACCGTAATTGCGTATTACGTGACGTCACAAATGTGCATCACAGAATAGAGCAAGGCGAGCATTTGTGCTTATAAAACTTAAACTTTTATTTATTTTTGAAATGAGCGATGGTTTGGCTAGATAAGACCCTTATTCATCGTCTGGTGTCGTTTAAAGCCCTTTGAAGCTGCACTGAAACTGTCATTTGGACCTTGAACCGTTTGGGTCCCATTGAAGTCCATTATATGGAGAAAAATCCTGGAATGTTTTCATCAAAAACCTTAATTTCTTTTCGACTGAAGAAAGAAAGACATGGACATCTTGGATGACATGGGAGTGAGTAAATTATCAGCAAAAGTTTTTCTAAAAGTGAACTAATCCTTTAACATTTAACTAATTATTCCCTGTGAGTTCAATACAGTCAAAACAAGTTACAGAAATATCAAAATAGATTGAAATTTTTGCCACACAGAACCATAAAATCTACAGATATTATTCAATATTCCAAAATATTATCATGTATCAATTATGTATTGATGTTTTGCTTATTTTCTAAAAAAAATTAACAAAGTCTTCTTGCACCATGATCTATACAATTTTCAGAATTACTTATTATATAAATGTTGCTTAAGTGTTTTCATTATTTTATAATGCATTATATATAATATAAATATATGTAAACTCTCTTTCCACACGCACGCACGCACACCAGCCCACACACACACACACACACACACACACACACACACACACACACACACACACACACACACACACACACACACACACACACACACACACACACACACACACACACACACACACACACACACACACACACACTTATGATTCAGCATCCTGTTTTCTATTCAGTCATTGAATAGGAACTCTGAAAAGAAACTGAATTGAAATCAGTTCTAAACGCCATACAACCCTGTTTTTAAAAGCATCTGTCACGCGCTAGGATACCGCTCTTCGGGATCTGAAATGATGCTCTTCTCCGGCCTCATCCCGCAGTGATGTGATTCCTCAGGAAGCACACACACAGCCACAGTGTTTTGATACGTGTCAGCGTGTCGACCTGAAGCACAGCTGGTGATGAAGCACACGGCTCCAATGCAGCTTTGGGCTAAAAATAGGAGAATTTCATTTCTACATGCACCACATGTGTGCAGTCTCCCATGGTGGGATGGAGAATGAGGTCAGGAGTGAAATAATAACTTTATCAACGTGCATCCGAGACACCCGACTCAATGACACGCCAATATATAATGGCTCAAACACACCAACAATCAAGTCCTAATGGAGACTGACACCGTATGCAACCAATGTGTGTGGTTTAATATGCATCATGTAGTTGGGATTGAAATAGACAATCAGACTCTACTTTAACATTCTGAGCACTTCATCTCATTCAAAACTTTGGATTCCAGTTTTTTCTCCTCTTGATCCTGGATTGCTAAAGCTCAGATGGCCAATTTAAGCAGCTTAAATGGCTTGATCTCCACAAACAAAATGCGAGATGATGATTGGTCCCTCGCGTCTCAGTGGGCGGGGCTTGTATCTATCAGAGAGACGAGTGTCAGGCGAAATTCCTCCCATGCTCATCACCTTAAACTCCAACAATATGCTCTAATTTAGGGAAGAAAATGAAGCCATCACTGTTTCTCCTTGACTTTGAGTTTTTTTTTCCACTTCCAGAGACTTCACGGATGCGATGCAGTTGCCAAGGCAACCTCACCAGGCAGCCGAGTGTGAGGAAAAGTGAAGGAGATGATTTTACTCTTACACAGAAACACAAATATTCCTGATGAGTGTTATTTGAAGACATCGCCTCGCTTCATGTACTGAAGTTATTCAATTAGCCCTTTGTGGGTAACCTAGTCTGATGCATAGAAAAGTTTTAAAAGCTAACAAACCAAACTTACCATTATGGGTTTATTCAACTAAGTATGAACACAAGTAATAGTGTTGCTTGCCTTAGCAAACACAGCAAACCACAACCTGTCTTTAGTTCATGTGGATTACACACTAGCAGCAGTTAATTGCAGTGTAGCATGTGACGCCATCAATGGCTTTAAGAAACACTGGTTTTAATGTTGAGTCCTAGTCTACATCCGGCACTCAAAATGATGGGACTTGAGCGAGTCAACTCCCAACGTGTAATCAGCTAAGCATCTCTGCAGAGCTTCATAGCGTCTCTTCACATTGTCTTCAAGAGCCAATTGGAAAAGTGTCAAGAGTCAACATTTATACTGCAGTCTTTGCTCTCCGAGGGAAACTACAAAAGCGCTGATTTATTTAGCAACACAACAAGTGACTATCTTTATGATTGAGTCATTGAATCATTCACTCAACTGATTCATTCAAAAGCACTGATTTATTTAGCAACACAACAAGTGACTATCTTTATGATTGAGTCATTGAATCATTCACTCAACTGATTCATTCAAAAGCGCTGATTTATTTAAGCCTGGATAATTAGGCTCATTTTAGCCCCGATTTAGCCCTTCCGACAATCTTATGGATGCTCTGATTATCGTAAAATAATCTGATCAGATATTCCTGTCGTGTGTGGTGTGTTAAGACTGCTCTCGTCTGCTCTGAAGGACGTCGGGACCGCTCCGATCTCAAGCAAACGAGCATGCAGTCTGTGGACTGTGGCGTGTAGCCAATCAGAAAGCGAGGTGACGAGGTGCAAAGGAAGCACCGGGAAACAAAATCAAAATAGCCGGCGGCATGGCACACCAGAAAGTCCAGTGGACTTTACTGAAATGCGTGACCAACTCCAAATAGACCAATTTCGAGCCGACGTCACAGTTACGTCACGGCGCTAGCTGGAGGCAAAACGAAGGGAAAACTGCAGGCGGCCAATACAAACCAGCACAGATTCGGCTACATAATAAGGAGCTTAAATTGTTATTATTATTATTAAATGTCATCTTGTTGTGTTGTTGGGTGCTAGAATCAATGAAAAATGAATATGCTGTATCTGGAATTTTTATTTCTAGAAAATGTTCACATCATTAAAATTGTACCGTAATGTCACTCTTTACATTGTGGTCGTCTTGGCGCTGTCTCGACAGAACTGCGGATCGTACCACACAAGTCTTGTTCACATTCAGCACATAGTTATAGGCATCTAAAGATTTATATGCCCTCAGTTTCTCTTTACGCTCGGTTTCTCTATCGGATAGGTGTAGAAGCCAGGCCACTCGACCGGAGGTAGCCTAGCGTTAACGCTAACCCTGTCAGATCGTCCATCATTGAGTGAGCGTGTAACGGCTACGGGTCAGCCAATCTGGTTCCGTCTGTTAAAATTAACTTTTGCAAATAACAATCGCGGTCCTGGACAGTGAGTGTCCTCGCACATTAAGATAAAATCGGATTTTCTCCATTCATTGTTAAAAAACAAGCTAACAGAACTTGCAAACTAACGTTAGGAAAGCGGCCATGAATCGTTCTGCCTCCACCTAAGCTCCGCCCACAAAAAAACGTCACCGTGTTTACCAACTGAAAAGGGGTCTATACCGACATCCTCTTCGTCCGCCATGATTGTTTACTCTGAAGTCACGTTTGATCTCGAGGGATTTTGCGAGATTTTCCGTCTGACCTGAGGGAATGCTCGGGAGTCAAATTGGTTTGTGTGTGATGTGTTGATTTTGCCTTGTGGCTGCGCACCACACACTGTACGACCAAAACTGTTATACCCGTGATTTTTTATCGCCGTGTGTGGGGTCTCTCAGGTTTGGAAAATCGACTGACAATTTTTAAATCGTCCCGTGTGAACCAGGCTTTAGCAACACAACAAGTGACTATCTTTATGATTGGGTCATTGAATCATTCACTAAACTGATTCATTCAAAAGCGCTGATTTATTTAGCAACACAACAAGTGACTATCTTTATGATTGAGTCATTGAATCATTCACTAAACTGATTCATTCAAAAGCGCTGATTTATTTAGCAACACAAGTGACTATCTTATGATTTGGTCATTGAATCATTCACTCAACTGATTCATTCAAAAGCACTGATTTATTTAGCAACACAACAAGTGACTATCTTTATGATTGAGTCATTGAATCATTCACTCAACTGATTCATTCAAAAGCGCTGATTTATTTAGCAACACAACAAGTGACTATCTTATGATTTGGTCATTGAATCATTCACTCAACTGATTCATTCAAAAGCACTGATTTATTTAGCAACACAACAAGTGACTATCTTTATGATTGGGTCATTGAATCATTCACTAAACTGATTCATTCAAAAGCGCTGATTTATTTAGCAACACAACAAGTGACTATCTTTATGATTGAGTCATTGAATCATTCACTAAACTGATTCATTCAAAAGCGCTGATTTATTTAGCAACACAACAAGTGACTATCTTATGATTTGGTCATTGAATCATTCACTCAACTGATTCATTCAAAAGCACTGATTTATTTAGCAACACAACAAGTGACTATCTTTATGATTGAGTCATTGAATCATTCACTCAACTGATTCATTCAAAAGCGCTGATTTATTTAGCAACACAACAAGTGACTATCTTTATGATTGAGTCATTGAATCATTCACTCAACTGATTCATTCAAAAGCGCTGATTTATTTAGCAACACAACAAGTGACTATCTTATGATTTGGTCATTGAATCATTCACTCAACTGATTCATTCAAAAGCTCTGATTTATTTAGCAACACAACAAGTGACTATCTTTATGAGTGGGTGACTGTATCATTCCTTCAATTGATATGTTTAAAAAAACGCTGATTTATTATAAAACAAGTGACTTGCGTGAAACAAGCGTATCAACTGATCTCAAAAATGATGGGATGCAAGTAAGTCGACTCCTAACGTGTAATAAGATACGCGTCTCCACGGAGCTTTATAGCGCCGCTTCACATTTCAGTAGTCAATTGGAAAAGTGTCAAGAGTCAACATTCATACCGCAGCCTTTTCTCTCCGAGGGAAACTAAACTGAATGGGGCACAAGACATCATTGAGGCTGAGTTAGCGCTAGCATCAGTTGTGCCAGGAGCTTTAGCACTGTACTTTCGGCTAATCATTGAGGCTGAGTTAGCGCTAGCATCAGTTGTGCCAGGAGCTTTAGCACTGTACTTTCGGCTAATCATTGAGGCTGAGTTAGCGCTAGCATCAGTTGTGCCAGGAGCTTTAGCACTGTACTTTCGACTAATCATTGAGGATGAGTTAGCGCTAGCATCAGTTGTGCCAGGAGCTTTAGCACTGTACTTTCAGGGCGGAGCTGTGGGACCCTCGGGCGTCCAGGGCGGAGCTGTGGGACCCTCGGGCGTCCAGGGCGGAGTTGTGGGACCCGCGGGCGTCCAGGGCGGAGCTGTGGGACCCTCGGGCGTCCAGGGCGGAGCTGTGGGACCCTCGGGCGTCCAGGGCGGAGCTGTGGGACCCTCGGCGTCCATGTTGGTGAGGACCCTTCAGGTGGCCACGGCGGTGAAGACCCTTCAGGCGGCCGTGGTGGTGAAGACCCTTCGGGTGGCCATGGCGGTGAGGACCCTTCAGGTGGCCACGGCGGTGAAGACCCTTCAGGTGGCCACGGCGGTGAAGACCCATCAGGTGGCCACGGCGGTGTTATTTTTCCGGGCCTCCGTGGATCTTTGGCCGGCCACGGCGAAGGCGTATAGCCCCCCCCCCCAAAATTTTCTTGGGGAGAAGGACAGGTTCAGGAACGGGAACAGACTTGACATCTACGGGCGCTGGGTCAACGGGGTCTGGGTCAACGGGCTCTGGGTCTGGGTCAACGGGCTCTGGCGCTGGGTCAACGGGCTCTGGCGCTGGGTCAACGGGCTCTGGCGCTGGGTCAACGGGCTCTAGCGCTGGGTCAACGGGCTCTGGCGCTGGGTCAACAGGCTCTGGCGCTGGGTCTGGGTCAACGGGCTCTGGCTCTGGGTCAACGGGCTCTGGCTCTGGCGCTGGGTCAACGGGCTCTGGCTCTGGCGCTTCATGGGACTCGGAACTGGACGGGGCCAGCACATCATGGGACTCGGAACTGGACGGGGCCAGCACATCAGGGGACTCGGAACTGGACGGGGCCAGCACATCAGGGGACTCGGAACTGGACGGGGCCAGCACATCAGGGGACTCGGAACTGGACGGGGCCAGCACATCAGGGGACTCGGAACTGGACGGGGCCAGCACATCATGGGACTCGGAACTGGATTCATGCTCTGGCGGACAGGCGACGGTCTCTGGCTGGACGGTCTCTGGCTGGACGGTCTCTGGCTGGACGGTCTCTGGCTGGACGGTCTCTGGCTCGACGGTCTCTGGCTCGACGGTCTCTGGCTCGACGGTCTCTGGCTCGACGGTCTCTGGCTCGACGGTCTCTGGCTCGACGGTCTCTGGCTCGACGGTCTCTGGCTCGACGGTCTCTGGCTCGACGGTCTCCGGGGGAAGAAGCTCAGGAAGGTCATCATAAGGGTCAGACTCAGGCTCTGGCGGGCATGCAATGGGCTCAGGCTCTGGCGGGCAGGCGACGGGCTCTGGCTGGACGGTTTCCGGGGAAGAAGCTCAGGAAGGTCGTCAAAAGGGTCAGGCTCTGGCGGGCATGCAATGGGCTCAGGCTTTGGCGGGCATGCGATGGGCTCAGGCCATACTGGACTCGGGACCACCAGAACTCGATCACATCCCCTACTACGACCCTCCACGGGTCCCGCGAAATATGGCCATCCGGGTTCCCACGAAGGCCTGCTTCCAGCTCTCCATCTTCTTTTTTAAGGTCGATCGTTCTGTCAGGGTTGCTGCAGGTAGCTGAAGACGAGGACATGGGAGCTTCAATATAATAGATTTATTTAACAAAATGAAACTTTCCAAAACTAAACAGGAACAAAATAACAGACTCCAGGACTTCAGGGGAAACACAACCATACATAGACGACGATCGACCAACACTCAGGGAAAACACAGGGCTTAAATATACAAGGAATAATAGGATAATTAACAGAACACAGGTGAAGGGAATTACTAATCATATAGAGCGGGAAAACTAACAGGACTAAACCAAAATCACAAAAGACGGGGGAAACAAGATTGAAGTTTTCAATTCAATTCAAGTTTATTTGTATAGCGCTTTTCACAATACACATTGTCTCAAAGCAGCTTTACAGAAAGTGCATTTCAGAAATGTACAAAGAAAAATACAGTTAGTTAATCATGTATAAATTTAGGCATAACATATCGCCGGTGTTTAGTCGTCTCTTCACAGGCGTCGAGTCGTCTCTCCACAGGCGTTTAGTCGTCTCTCCACCGGCGTTTAGTCGTCTCATCACAGGTGTTGGGGCATCTGAAGTCTTCGTGAGAGGCTGGATACAAACTGGAGCTGACGAACGCTATTTACCTCGGGACTAGCGTCCCGAGATAACAGCAGAAAGACAGATGGGAAATAATTAGCATAGCTGATGTTCATAATATTAATGCATTCGAACTGATTCAGAAGTAGTATAAAAGGTAAGCATTAAGTGAATGCTTGGTTAAAGAGATGCGTCTTTAATCTAGTTTTAAACTGGGACAGCGAGTCTGAGTCTCGAACAATATCAGGAAGGCTATTCCAGAGTTTAGGAGCTAAATGTGAGAACGCCCTCCCTCCTTTAGTAGACTTAGATATCTTAGGAACGACCAGAAGCCTCGAATTTTGTGATCTTAAAAAGCGTGATGGATTGTAGGGCGATAGAAGGTCTGTTAAATACACAGGAGCTAAACCATTTAGAGCTTTATAAGTCAATAGTAATACTTTGTAATTGATACGGAACTTAATAGGTAACCAGTGTAGAGATGATAAAATTGGTGTTATATGATCATATTTTCTTGATCTAGTAAGAACTCTAGCGGCTGCATTTTGCACTAACTGTAGTTTGTTTATTGAGGATGCAGGACAACCAGCTAATAAAGCATTACAGTAGTCTAGTCTCGAGGTCATGAATGCATGAACTAACTTTTCTGCATCTGAAACAGATAGCATGTTACGTAGCTTAGCAATGTTTCTAAGGTGGAAAAAGGCTGTTCTTGTAACATATGATATATGATTTTCGAAAGTCAAGTTGCGGTCTAGTATAACACCCAGGTCTTTTACTGTAGTGGATAAAGTAACAGGACATCCTTCTAAATTAAAGTTGTATTGTAAGGGATTTTGTGGGTAGTTTTTTGGACCAATAAGTAATACCTCCGTTTTATCTGAATTTAATAGCAGGAAATTACACGTCATCCAGCATTTTATATCTTTTAGACACTCTGTCAAGTTAGATAAGTTAGTGTTTTCATCTGGTCGTGATGAGATATATAATTGAGTGTCATCAGCATAACAGTGAAAATTAATTCCATGTTTTCTTATAATATTACCAAGTGGCAGCATATATATTGAGAATAGCAGAGGGCCTAGGACAGATCCTTGCGGCACTCCATAGTCTACTGATGTTATCTTTGATTTTTCCCCATTTAAACAGACGAAATGGTAACGGTCTGATAAGTACGATCTAAACCAGCTTAATGCCTGTCCCTGAACACCAGTGTAGTTTTGTAGTCGATCTAAGAGTATTTTATGATCTATAGTGTCGAACGCGGCGCTAAGATCAAGTAGAACTAGTATTGAGATACAGCCTTGGTCAGAGGCTAAGAGTAAATCATTTGTAATTTTAACTAGCGCAGTTTCTGTGCTATGATGCAGTCTGAATCCCGACTGAAATTTTTCGTAGATATCATTTTCTTGCAAGAAAGAGTACAATTGAGCGGACACAATTTTTTCTAGTATTTTAGACATAAATGGAAGATTTGAGATGGGTCTGTAATTTGCTAGGTTATTTGGATCTAATTGCGGTTTCTTAATGAGAGGTTTTATTACTGCCAGCTTGAATATTTTTGGAACGTGACCTAAAAATAAAGACGAGTTAATAATATTGAGAAGAGGCTCTTCCACTACAGGTAACACTTCTTTAAGTACACTCAAAAAAATGATTTTTCAGTTTTGTTCACTTTACCTGAACGATTCATGTTGTAATTAATGCCATTTTCGCTATTTTTCATTTCAACATGATTGTGTCATGTTAAACTGACTTAAAACTGTCACTCGTTGGTTTAACATAAAGTTTTCATTTTAAAAGTACATGTTTCAATCACTTAGCTCAGTCAAACTGTTGACTGAATTAAAAAAATATTTATAATAACTTACATAATATTTATAATTTATTTGAAATATTTTTGTTTATTAATTTATAGCTTGATTATAATTATAGAAGTGCAATTAAATGGTTATTGGTGTTTTTAGGTTTGTTATTTGTCTTAAATTTCTGTTAAATCAGACTGATACAAATCATGTTTAGTAAAAGTCAATCACACATATAAAATGTGTGTTTTTATAAAGTCAGCCGGACTGAATTTCAAAACAGCCTGAAAACAAACCACATTCTCAACCTAAAGGAAGCGGAAATCTGTTGTGACGCAATTTGCATATCCTGGCGGCAACATTCATAAAATACGTTAATGCTGCGCATGTCTCATATAAATCGGCACGCCATTAACTGGAATATAAGCTCAAAACAAACAGGTACGTGTTCATCCATTTCCATCACTGTTATTAGAAACAATATTATCAAACTGTTTTATGATGTCGTTTGATACTAATGTGTTATTATGACAGAATGCACGATTGTAAGCCTAAATAAGATGGCCGCGCCAACTGTATGAAACAGCACACGAACAGGTAACTGTTAACTTAACTCATCTATCCATTTGCATCAGTGTTGTTAGAAAAATATTAGCCAACAGTTTTATTAACTTAATATTGGTTGAACGTTATCTATTCATGGCCTGACTGCACTATTTTAAGCCTAGATGCCCGCGCCATCAACTGAATTAAACGGCAAACAAACAGGTAAGTTAACTTTTTCGAACATTTGCATCAGTCTGATTAGAAAAATATGTAACAACTGTTTTATTATGTCGACTGATACGGATTAATCTATGACAGAATCCACGATTTTATGCCTGAAAGAGATCACCGCGCCGTTAACAGAATTAAACATCAAAGGAAAAGGTATGTGTCTTAAGTTTACTCATGTTTGTTAGTTTAATCATCTATCTTTGCACTCTGTTCATTTTCATGGCATCGATCAAAGATATTGTAACAATGTTGTGTTGTGTGGTTGATGGTTCAGTGCGTTTTTAAAGCATTAATGACAATTATTATTGGTTACTGAATATTGTTAATAATAATATCAATAACGCCTTTGGTTGCTAGAATGGTATGTATGGCTAATAATTTTTAGTTATTCATATTTGTTATTTGTGTCTTTCAGAACCACACACATTTTAAAGTTGTATAAACTAATATAAATACTGACTGTAACCAGTACAGTACAGTGTTTTTTTTTTTTTTTTTATGGTCTCATTTTACAACTCCCATAGAGAAAAAACATGAATTTGAATATTTTTGAATTTGTTCAGCTAATATCTAGGTCTGGTTGTGACACTTTTAGTTTTCATTAAATCCAATTGGTCGAGTAGCATCTTGCTCAAAAATGTTTTTGAACACAATGTAACTGAAGAGTGAAGCTTTAAATAGGAAAATTATTGAAACTATTTGGTAATTCAAGCGCAAGATGCTACTGGACTAATACGATTCAGTGATCTATGCTAAGCTAAACTAAAAGTGCCTCCGCCAGACCCAGAGATGGTCTGAACACATTTTTGAAAAAAATAATAAAATAAGATCAAACTCATCTGCTTTTCTCTAGAGGGGTTGTAAAATGAGTCTATTTCCAAAAACAGGTAATGTATTGTAATATAATTAATACTGCAATAATATTGTATCATAACACATGTACTGTGATTATTATAATATGGCAACGCTGATGATGCACACGCCTTGACACACTAATGTATTTGACAGAATGCCTGCTGTAATGCCTGAAAGAAATCGCCGTGTTATCAGCTGAATTAAACGACAAACAAACAGGTTATTATGTAGGTTATACTAATGTATTTACTATTTATGACAGAAAGCACAATTTTTTATGCCTGAAAGAGATCACCACTTATTGCTGACTTTATGAGCAGATGTCCGGCTTTGTTCCAAGAAAATGAGCTAATTCACCCTAATGTCTTTAAGTGGGATTTAATATAAAATTAAATGTATTAAAATGCGAATAAGTCAAAAAATAATAATAACACCATATAAGCAAGTTAGAACACATGGGCTAGCTAGCTTTTTTGGGCATACATTAAAGTTTTGGTGTTTTTCTCTTTGTGTTTTAGGTTTGTGCTGAATTTGCATGGGTAACAACTGTTGCCTTAATTTCAAAAATCTTCTCAAAGCTGGATGAACACACTCCAAGTCTTCTGAGGATCTTTGCCAAGAGAGGTGGAGCTCAGGGACAAAGGATAAGGAAACGTCTTGTGCCACTTGCACGGGTATGATAACCGCGAAAAAAAAATTTCTAGAAAAATTAATCATTTGTTTCTCACTTATGATTTGTGTGACTTGAAAATGTATTAGTTGATTGGTACATGTTGCTAATTTTCTTTATTTTCCCTAGTGTGCCTGCATTAATGTTAAGAGGGAGTGTGTCCTCAAAGCCCTGTTTGTGTACCTAAATGAGGATCCTGACACGCTCATCAAGGAGTACATGGTATTGACTGAATATTCTGACAATATTTTATGTATAACAATACATTTTATAGTACATTAGTATTAATGTACTTTGTTGTTTATAGGATGTAGATTTTTCCAACACGGAAGCGGCACTCAAAGAAATGTTGATGGCCGTTTTTGTCATCAGATGTGAAGTTGGTGATGAACCTTCCTTCTTTGGAATTGCAGGTTACTTTCTTTTTGTGAAATGCATTAAAAGCAAAAACACTTTGCTATTTTTTTAATAATGGGTTGTTGTACATGTAGGAATGTAAACCTGTTTGTTTCATTTTGCATTGTAAAAGAAAACATTTCTGTACACATTTGTGCTTTGTATAAATTGTCAAATTCTGGCTAAATGTGTTATAGCCTAAGTGTTCGAAATGTTTTTGAAATTGTGACACCTGCTTAAGTGTGCCCCCTAGTAAAAATAATTTATTACATATTTGCTGCCTCTGTAGTCATCATTGAATTATGGGGAAAACGGGTGATATTCATTAATTTATAACAGTAGTAGTAACTTGACTAAATGGGATTCATTGGAAGTGTTGTTAACATATCGGCTTAACATCAAGGATTAAATTTAAGATAACATGATTAATTGAAGTTCAATAAAAAACATTAATTCAAGTTAGGAATAAGTATTTAAATCATGTTTAGTGAATGTCATCTGTTCATGTTAAATGAACACAAATATTTCAAGTTGGTTGAACATTATCCATTGTTGTTAAGATAATGTGGTGTAATCACGTGGAACCACTGTCCACGATTAAATCATGTTCAACCAATGTGCTATTTTTTTGAGTGTAGTTTAGTGGGTATTGGATCTAATAAACATGTTGTTGGTTTAGATGCAATGATTAGTTTATTTAGTTCTTCCTGTCCTATAGTTGTAAAGCGGTGTAGTTGTTCTAGAGGGGCCATAATTGAGTCATAAGACACCATAGAGGATTGTACATTTACAATTGTGTTTCGGATGCTTTCTATTTTCTCATTGAAGTAATTCATAAAATCATTACTACTATATTGTAACGGAATATTTTGCTCTGGAGATGTCTGATTATTTGTTAGTCTAGCCACGGTGTTAAATAAAAACCTTGGATTATTTTGGTTATTTTCAATTAGTTTGCGGATATGCTCAGCCCTGGCTGATTTTAGAGCCCTTTTATAACGTGACATACTGTCTTTCCACGCGATTCTGAAGACCTCTAAATTAGTTCGTTTCCATTTACGCTCTAAGTTACGAGTTTCTCTCTTGATAGCATGCGTAGCACTGTTGTACCATGGTGTTTTAGTTTTCTCTCTAACCTTTTTTAATCTAATTGGTGCAACAATATCTAGTGTACTAGAGAAAATGTTGCTCATACTGCTAGTCATTTCCTCTAGTTCATCTGTTTGTTTGGGTTCACTGAGCAGCTGAGATAGATCAGGTAAGCTATTTGAGAATCTATCTATAGTGTTGGAAGGATTGTTCTGCCTGGTCTATAACGTGGTGCAACATGACAAATTTCAGCAGTGCGTATTATGCAAGTTACCATGTAATGATCAGTGAGATCGTCACTTTGCGGTATAATATCTATATCGGTTGGATCGGTTCCATATGAAATAATTAAATCTAGTGTATGATTTAGACGATGAGTGGGACCACTGACGTTTTGCTTCACCCCAAAAGAGTTTAATAGATCTGTAAACGCAGCCCCTAACGCATCATTTGTATTATCTACGTGTATGTTAAAGTCGCCAATAATTATTGCTTTAAAAGATCTTAAAACATAACTCAAACACACTGAAACGTGACACCTATACAGAAAATTAATATAATTTTTTACTTCCGGAACCTGACTGAAAAAAAACCCCCAGCTGCAATGGTTTGATTGGTTAGTAATGTTTTAAGGGGCGGGGCTTAACAGGTCAACTGCAAACAACTGACCACAAGAGAGCAAGTTTTTGGCTTCAGTGAGACACAGCACTGCCACGCATATGTTCAACACCAGCGTCCTCACACTTAAAACACGGGCACACGCTGGTATGCATCAGACTGGAAGAGCTGGCAACATCAACAAACAGCTAGAAGCAATTGTTATTCAGGGAGTTTCCAAGGAAACACACTGGCAAAATCTTTCCATTGTTGGCATCAGGAGATGCTAAACTTGCCCATGGCTGTCATTAACTGCTTCTGAAGAGATTTCACTGCAGGTTTTCATTTATACACCTCGTATGAAAATTATTATATGCTAGTTTTACTGCATGACAGTGGAGATCTTGCTATACGGCGGTCACAACAGTAAACACTAATCATACTTTTCTGCTCAGCTACTCTGGCGTCTCAGCATCTCGCTTCTACGGTAAAGCAGTGATATGAGGCGACATGTTTGTTTTCCATCCCTGTCTCCCGATGTAAGTGTGCTGACTATGAGCACTATACTGTTTTTAGTCCAGGATGTTCTGCTCCAGTTCCCAGAACAAATCAAAAGCTCTTTGTGAATGTAGGAGGTTGTAGCTGAAAATACCCTCGTCTCTAGTCCCTTGTATTTGAGTGTCTATTATTTTAACGCTGTTTTTGTGGCCCTGAAAATGTCAAATAATGGAAATTAAAGCAAAAATGGACTAAAAAGCTTTTTTTCTTATACGATTGTTCTTGTTCATGCCAAACTTTAAGGTAAATATTTCTAGAACTTGTCTATATTTATGCATTGAGTGTCAGGAAAGCAAGAGATCCTTAAATATGTATAACACAAACACTTCAAGTAAGGCACACACTTATGTAGACTTATACACTACACAGTCAGTCTATAGTTAATTACTGTCTTATTTAATTTCACACACAAACACACATATATTATTATATTACTAAAATGAGTGAGTCAATGTATAATTCATTTAAATCCTTTCTTGAGTTATTCAAAAGTGCTGATTCATTTAGCAACAAAAGTGACTAGCTTTAAGATTGGGTCATTGAATCATTCATTCAACTGATTCATTCAAAAATGCTGATTCATTTAGCTACAAAACATCTAAATGAGTGGGTCACTGAATCATTCATTCAACTGATTCATTCAAAAATGCTGATTCATTTAGCTACAAAACAATTGACTATCTAAATGAGTGGGTCACTGAATCATTCACTCAACTGATTAATTCAAAAGCACTAATTGATTTAGCAAATGAAACAAGTGACTATCTTTATGATTGGGTCACTGAATTATTCACTCAACTGATTCATTCAAAAATGCTGATTCGTTTAGCTACAAAACAATTGACTAGATTTATGAGTGTGTCGTTGAATCATTAATTCAACTAAAAAGTGCTGATTTATTACAAAACAAGTAACTGTCTTTATGATTGGGTCGACTGATCACTCAACTGATTTGATTGAAAACACAGAATCACTGTGTAAAGGCAAGGATGATGTGGCTTCATTTTGAAAAAAAAAATTTGTTGGTGGAGCAAAACAGGCAAAGTAATAAAAAATGCAAAAATTCAACACTAAAAAATGCTGGTTTGTTTTAACACAATTTTGGGTCAAATATGGTCAAACCCAAATGTTGGGTTAAAAATTGCATTTAAAAAATGTAACCCAATGGCTGAGTTTGTCCATATTTGACCCAAAGTTGGTTTGAAACAACCCAACATTTTTAGAGTGTAACATGCAACTACACAAATAGCAAAACATGCAAAAAGAAAATAGCAATGGAAACCAGTGTAGGCATTTAGCCATGAAAACATGTACCAAAGGGTTAAAGTTGAACCAGGTTGGTATCTTGGGATCCTGAAGACCTTTCCAGGTCTAATCGAAATGTCAGTGACTTCATCCTTTGCCAACTCAACCTTTTCTGTGCTTTTTGCAGTACCCGTGCCATATCTGCATTGATTTTCATTGCATTTTATTTTTGTCTCTCACACCCTAATCATAACCCAGCCACGGCTCATCTCACAAAGAAACAGGCTCATTCTTTATCCCAAAATCATACAGAGAAATAAATATCATAGTTTGCATTTAAAATGTATTTTAGAGCTGTGAAACGATTAATCGCGATTAATCGCCTCCAAAATAAAAGTCTGAGTTTACATAATATATGTGTGTGTACTGTTTATAATTATTTTGTATATATAAATACACACACATACATGTATATATGTGAAAAATGTGTTATTTATATATAACACACAGCAAATATGTCTTAAATATATACATATGTGTGTTAGGGCTGTTATACGATTAATCGAGATTAATCGCATCCAAAATAAAAGTTTGTGTTTATATAATATGTGTGTACTGTGTATAATTATTTGATATATATATATATATATATATATATATATATATATATATATATATATATATATATATATATATATATATATATAAATACACACACATGCTTGTATATATTTAAGAAATATTGCATGTATATACTGTATATAGATTTATATTATATAAAAAATATAAATATTTTATATTTAAATATAACAAATTTTTCTTAAATATTTTCATGCACGTGTGTGTATATACAAAATATTTTTACACAGTACACACACGTTTATTATGTAAACACAAACTTTTATTTTGGATGTGATTAATCGTGATTAATCGTTTAACAGCCCTAAATATACAAAATAATTATACACATTACACACACATATATTATGTAAACACAAACTTTAATTTGGAGGCGATTAATTCATAGCCCTAATTAAAATTAAACCCTTTTTATGACTGTAATGTGAAAAAGTGAAAACGTTTACTTTCTTCTTTTGATTTTGGATTGAAATGTGACTTGAACATGTTTCGTTAGATTCCTATGCATTGATTTATTGAACTTTTTTCCCCCCCAAAAGACGCTTTCTCAACCAAACTATTCCTCTTTTCTTTCTTTTTAATGCTGCTTTCCTCCCCA